>BLSH010394331.1:243119-266783 GCA_018402905.1 Glandirana rugosa
GGTCCTTCCAGGATCTCCAGACGTTTTACTTCCCTTTACCCCCATTCCCACCCTGTTCACGGGATGTTTCTTTACCCCTGTCCCTTTATTGAAATTTATAAAAAATTTTTTATTTTCCCTTCATTTTGCAGACCTCTAGGACCTTCCTGGACTTTTTTACAGCAATTTTCAGAACTTTCATTAAAATTACCAGAACCCCGGACCCGAACCTGGACTTTTTTTGAAAAGTCCGGGTTCGGGTCCGGGTCCCGGACACCCCAAAGTTCGGTACGGACCCGAACTTTACAGTCCGGGTTCGCTCAACTCTAGTGATGAGCAGACCCAAAGAACAAAGATCAATCATAGATATAGGGATTTCCATCGAGACCAAGCAGTCCATTTCCGGACTGTGGGGTCCATGTTTCCTAGAGAGTTGGCCATAATATGTTCGTAAGCGCAGTGTAGGTCGGTCGTTTCAATGACTTCCTGTATTGTAGGAGGGAGTGTGCATTTCCACTTTCTCGTTATGCTTTGTCTGGCGGCCAGTAGAATGTTGATGATGGTGTGTCGGAGAGTGGGTGGAAGGTCTTCTATGTTCAGGGACAGAATGCCTAGTGCTGGTGTTGGGGGAATATTCCTCTTTGCTATTTTAGAGATTATATCGAAGACTGCGGACCAGTAGGGTTTTAATAAGGGGCAAGACCACATGATGTGGTATAAGTCCCCATCTGTGCCACAATTCCTCCAGCATTTGGGAGAAATGTTGGGGCCGAATTTGGCGATCTTTATGGGAGTGAGGTACCATCTTTGCGATAGTTTTAAGGTCATTTCCCATAGAGTGGAATTTCTAGTGACCTGAAACATATGGGTGAGTGCCCCCTTCCATTGGTGTGTGGTGAACTCCTGGTTAATGTCTTGCTCCCATAGTAGATAGGGTCTTATCCTATGTGGGACACTTTTTTGCTGTAGTGTGTTGTATATAGGCGCAATGGCTTTGGAGTGCAGTTTTGGAGTTTTATAATAGGTCCAAATCCGTTGGGTGATTTTGAGAGGCCAAGCTCTAAAGCGTGAAATGCAATGTCGGATGCGTAGGTAGGTGTATGCTTCGGTTGAGGGTAACTTGTATTTCTCTTGGAGAGAGGCGAAGGATTTGGGAATGTTAGTGTTCTTTACAAAGAGGTTGTTGATAAAGTGAATGCCTTTTTCCTGCCATCTTGAGGTGTGGATCGAGTCAATGATGCATGATAGTGCTGGGATGGGAATTTGGATAGGGATTGCAGTAGGGTTCTCCAAGGAATCTTTAATCAGTGCTCTCCAGACTGAGACTGATGCTTGCATTGCTAGAGGGATGTGACTTGGTGTCTTGGGTGTCAGTGGCGAGGATAGTAGCCAACCTTCTAGGGAATGGGCTGGTGTGAAGGAGGCTTCTATTTTCCCCCAAGTGGACATGGGAGTAGGGCGGAACCAGTCGTTTAGATTTGCCAGTATTGCTGCTCTATAGTAGTCTGCGAAATCTATCTATCCGGCTCCTCCCACTTGTCTCTGCCTGATCAAGATTTTGTGGGCGACTCTAGGTTTTTTCCCGGCCCATATGAATGCTGCTAGTATGCGCTGCAGGGATTGAAAGTAGGAGGATGAGATAGGAATCTGCAGTGTTCTAAAGAGATAGAGGATTTTCGGGAGGTGAATCATTTTGAAAGCAGACAATCTGCCCATCCATGAGAACTCCAGTTTAGACGAGGTAAGGAGATCTGATTGTAACTTGGTGGGGAGTGGGAGATAATTGGTTTTAAAGAGTGCTTTGGACGTTTTAGTAAGTTGGATCCCGAGATAAGTTATACTACTCTCGGCCCACACAAATGGGAATTGATGTTGCAGTAACAGTTGAGTGGTGGCGTCTATTTTAAGAGCTAAAATGAAAGATTTGGAGTCATTTAGTTTGTAGTACGAGACCTCGCTGAACCAAGACAGGATCTTCTGGGCTTCCAGGAGAGAGGAAGAGGGGTTCGTGAGGATTAGTATGACGTCGTCAGCGAACAAGTTTATCTTCTGTTCTTGGGAGGCCACCTTTAAACCTGTGATATTTGTGTTAGATCTGACGTGTTCTGCTAGGGGTTCGATCAATAAGTTGAAAATCAGGGGAGACAGAGGACAACCTTGCCTCGTGCCATTGGTTATTGGGAACGGTGTTGATATGGCTTCAGAGGTGAATACTCTTGCCGACGGGGTGGAGTATAGAGTCATAATCGCATCTAGAAATCTTCCAGTGAAGCCAAATTTGGATAGGACCATGGAGAGGTAAGTCCAATTTACTCTATCGAACGCCTTCTCTGCATCCAAAGATAGGAGCAGAGAAGGCGTTCCAGATGTTTCCGCGTAATGGATCAAATCTAATATCCTCTGAGGATTGTCGACCTTTTGTGAACCCGTTTTGGTCTTCATGGATGAGGGATGGGAGTAGTGTGGCTAGTCTATTAGCTAGTAATTTGGCGTAGATCTTTAGATCTAGGTTCAATAGCGAGATGGGTCGATAGTTTTTCGGGGAGGAAGGGTCCTTGTCGGGCTTTGGGAGTGTGATTATATTGGCCTCTAACATTTCAGCTGGGATGGTGGAGGAGGAGGCGATACGATTCATAGCCTGTTTTAAGTGCGGTGTGAGGATGTCTTGGAATTGCTTGTAGTATTCCCCGGAGAAACCATCTGGGCCAGGAGATTTGGATGAGGGGAAATGGGAGATAACATCTGCGAGTTCGGAGGAGGGGAAAGGTTTGTTTAAATCACTAATCTGTCCTTGCGTTAGGGAGGGGAGGTTAATATGTTGAAGGAATGCTTGTATTTCCTGTTGTGTTGGTTGTTGGGTACATGGATCGTCTTTTAGGTTATATAGTTCGCTGTAATATTGGCTAAAGGTGTTTGCTATGTCCTGGGGTTTGAGAATGGTTTGGTTGGTGGATGGGTGGATTATCTTTGTGATTCTGGTTTTGATGCCGTGCCCTTTAATTCGGGAGGCCATGGCCTTACCCGCCTTGTTCCCTGTGGTGTATGATTTAGCTTTTAATTTCCTCTGGGATCTTTCAAACGATTCCAGAAGGAGGGAGCGTAGCTCGAGGCGCAAATTGAAAAGTTTGTTTTGGAGAAATGGGGAGGGGGAGACTTTGTTCTTTTGGTCTGTATCTACAATTGCTACATTAAGCCCCTCTAACTGTGCAAATCTCTGTTTCTTAGCTCTAGAACCCGTTTGTATTAGATAGCCTCTAAGTACTGCCTTGTGGGCAAGCCACACCGTCACCGGGTCTGTGTTTTCGTCAGCATTATTGTTGAAGTAGTTTTCAAGGTGGTTCTGGAGAGTGGTTTTGTGTGGGTCATTTTGTAGGAGGTAGGAATTGGCCCGCCACCTGTATGTGTGTGGGTTGTTGGAATTATCCGTTATTGTAATGCTGATGGGTGCATGGTCAGACCAGGTGACAGTGTGGATGGCCGAATAAAGCACATTCCTCAAAAACAATCTATCAGAGATAAACAAATCGATACATGTGTAGGTGTTGTGACGGGGAGAGAGATAAGTATAGTCCCGCTCACTCGCGTGACAGCACCTCCACACGTCTAGTAACTCGTTGGAAGTCAAAAGGTTTCCCAATGGGGAGTCGTATCTTCTAACTTTAGCTGAGGTGTCCATCTTTGTGTCAGGAACAGTGTTGAAATCTCCACAGAGGAGAAGATGGCCCTGTTGGAGTTTTTTCGCAGCTTTGATGGTTGCTTTGATAAAAGGTATCTGTTTCTGGTTGGGGGCATACAGGATGACTAGGGTATAGTCTATTGAGTTGATTGTGCATACCAGGATTATGTAGCAGCCTTCCGGATCTATAACGGACTTGTAGAGTTGAAAGTTTACCGTATTCCTAACGGCTATGAGGATTCCTCTCTGTTTCTTTGTGTAGGAGGCCTCAAAATCCTGTGTGAACTGGGGGTGTGTGCATCTTGGGTGTTGGTCTCTTAGGAAGTGGGTCTCTTGGACGCACAGTAGGTCGCTATTGTGTTGGAGTGCTGTTTGACTGGATGATTCAGTCCGTTTACGTTAATAGATAAGATGTTAATCTGCATGGCAAAGGTTGTATGGAGTGTAGCTTAGGTCAACTCACTGTTCTGAAGACTGTATAAGGATGCTTGGAGATGCTGAGGTGAGTCTCTTCTGGGGGTTTATGCGTTGGTCCTCTTCTTGCGACGTGAAGGTTGTTTCTGAAAAGTTCTTTGGATGCGGCGTTGGATGGTAAGCTGTTTGGGACAGCTGCGAAAAGAGAATAGACAGGGAAGGGAGAGGGAGAGAGACTGAAGAGAAAGAGGTGAGGAGGTGTATAGGGGAGAAACAAAAGAATATTACACTACTTCTTGTATTGATTATGTTTGAACAGAAGAACGGTAGCAACTTTAACAGGAACTGTACGGCGAGTTAACTTGGTAGCCGCTTCAGGATAAGGGGGATAAAGTCTACTGAGTTCGGCAAGTCGAGCATTAAGCTTGATCAGGGGATTTGTAGTGTTTGTGCTTAGGCTTGCATCATTTGTCACTTGGGTTGCGCACAGTCTTGTTGTGCTTCCTTTGGGGTTGTGGGACTCCTCATTTATATGTATAAGTAGGATCTCCCAGCGGCTCCGGTAGGATGTCCCATAGGTGAAGAAGGTGCATGCCTTTCTCTAAGGACGAGATGGCGTGTGTATTCCCATTGTACGTGGTCAGGATTGTGGCTGGATGGCGCCATTTGTATAAAATCTTGTGGTTGGATAGAGCTTTAGTGACTGTCTTTAATTCCCTACGAGCTTGTAGGGTGTGTTTGGAGAGATCAGGGTAAATTTGGATCTTTTCATATGGGACTGGAAAGGTGGGCAATTGACGTGTTTTGAATAAAATTTGTTCCTTGGTAGAGAAAAAGTGTATCCTCATGAGGACGTCTCTGGGGACATTTTCTTCCATGTGGCTGGGCTTAGGGATCCTGTGTATCCGACCGATAATTAGGTCCGTCTGGGACAACGTGGGGAGCAGGGATGAGAATAGATCTGTGGCATATTTTAGAAGGACTTGGGGTGGAACCGACTCGGGGACTCCTCGCAGTTTTAGGTTGTTCCGTCTACTGCGGTCCTCGAGGTCGGCCAGTTTGTTTCTGATCCAAGCTATATCCTCTTTTTGGTCGGTATAAGCATCTACGAGGTTGTTAACTGTGTGAGTGCAGTCATCCATTTTTTCTTCTAAGTGTTGGATCCTGTTGTCTATTTGGCGTATGTCTTTTGTGACTTTGACAAATATGGATGAAATATTTGACAAAAGTGTTTGTAAAGACAGTAACATGTCCTTCATACTTGTGTCCAGGACCGGCTGTCCCCAGGTGGGAAAGGAGGCGATGCTGTGTTCTGGGTTATGATCTAGGCCTGAGGCCTGATCTCCATTACTCACTGTGTCCTGGTGAGCGGCATCCAGGCGCATCCTGGCCTTAGCAGGGCTGGCTGTAGTCGGGCTGCGTCGTGCAGAAGGGGTGATAAGGTGATCAGGAGCCTCCTGTCCTTCGTCGGAGTCAGCGTCTGGGAGGTCCGTATAGGCCGCCACGTTGTACTCAGCCGCGGCTTCGGTACCTTCGTGGAGTCCCCGATCGTTTGGTGCAGCACGGAAGCCCCGTTCGTTCGGTGCAGGCCTGTGGAAGAAGTCCGTGAGCTTTTGTGGCTGCCGGTCTTCTTTTTGTTTCCGCTGCATGACTTCTCTCGGTAACCGGCACTTAGGGGCACAGTTTGTCAGGTGGATGGTGCTCTGGGTTGGCTCTGTTGTCGCTTTTTCCCCTGGTCAGTGCAGAGAGCTCTCGGCTTAGGCTGCCATCTTGAGCGTTCGCAAGCCACGCCCCCTATGGCGAGTTTTTTGAAGTTGTACTTTTTTCCCACAATTCTTGGGAAAATTAAGAAATTATTATTATTTTTTTTTTTTGCACAACATTTTCATAACAACAACTTATTTCTCACACACAGCATATGCATACTTCCAATTACACCCCAAAATACATTCTGCTACTCGCCCCGAGTACGACGATACCACATGTGTGGGACTTTTTCACAGCCTGGCCACTTAGAGAGGTCCAACATGCAGGGAGCACCGTCATGCATTCTAGGAGCAGAATTTTCACATCTAATTTCCTAATGACCTATTACACTTTTGAAGGCCCTGGAGCACCAGAACATTGGAATTACCCACAAAATTACCCAATTTTGGAAAGCAAACACCCCAACGTATAATCTATGAGGCATTATGAGTCTTTTGAATGGTTCATTTTTTTCCACAAGTCTTTGCAATATGTGGAAAGAAAATGAAAACGCTTTTATTTTTACACAAAGTGGTCAATTTATAAGATATTTCTAACACATAGCATGTACATAGCAAAAATTACCCCCCAAAATATATTCTGCTACTCATCCCGAGTATGGCGATACCACATGTGTGAGACTTTTACACAGCCTGGCCACATAGAGAGGTCCAACATGCAGGGAGCACCGTCAGGCATTCTAGGAGCAGAAATTTCACATCTAATTTCCTAACGACCTATTACACTTTTGAAAGCCCTGGAGCACCAGGACAATGGAATTACCCACAAAATGACCCCATTTTGGAAAGCAAACACCCCAACGTATATTCTATGAGGCATTATGAGTCTTTTGAATGGTTCATTTTTTTCCACAAGTCTTCGAAAAACGTGGAAAGAAAATGAAAACGCTTTTATTTTTACACAAAGTGGTCAATTTATAAGATTTTCCTAACACATATCATGTACATAGCAAAAATGACCCCAAAATATATTCTGCTACTCGTCCCGAGTATGGCGATACCACATGTGTGAAACTTTTTCACACCCTGGCCACATACAGAGGCCGAAATTGCAGGGGTCACCGTCAGGCGTTCTAGGAGCATAAATTACACATAAAATTTAATTTATACCTATCACACTTTTGAAGGCCCTGGAGCACCAGGACAGTGGAATTACCCCCAAAATGACCCCATTTTGGAAACCAAACTCCCGAGGTATATTCTATGAGGCATGGGCTGCAAATAGGTACTCGGGTTCTCGGATGGGCTGCAGATAGGTACTCAGGTATTCTGATGGGCTGCAGATAGGTACTCGGGTACTTTGATGGGCCGGAGACAGGTACTCGGGTAATCTGATGGACTGGTAAAAAGTACTTGGGTACTCTGATGGGCTGCAGATAGGTGCTCGGTTACTCAGATGGGTTGGTGACAGGTACTCAAGTAATCTGAAGGGCAGGTGACAGGTACTCGGGTACTCTGATGGGCAGGTGACAGGTAATCGGGTACTCAGGTGGGCAGGTGACAGGTACTCGGGTACTCAGGTGGCCAGGTAACAGGTACTCGGGTACGCTTATGGGCTGGTGACAGGTACTTGGGTACTCAGATGGGCAGGTGACAGGTACTCTGGTACGCTGATGGTCTGCTGACAGGTACTCGGGTACACTGATGGTCTGTGACAGGTACTCGGGTACTCTAATGGGCAGGTGACAGGTACTCAGGCTCTCTGATGGGCAGGTGACAGGCTCTCGAGTACTCTGATGGGCTGGTGACAGGTACTTGGGTACTCAGATGGGCTGGTGACAGGCACTCTGGTACACTGATGGGCTGGTGGCAGGTACTTTGGTACTCTGATGGGCAGGTGACAGGTACTTGGGTACTCTGATGGTATGGTGACAGGTACTCTGGTACTTTGATGGGTTGGTGACAGGTACTCAGGTACTTTGATGGGTTGGTGACAGGTACTCGGGTACTCAGATGGGTTAGTGACAGGTACTCTGATGGGATGGTGACAGGTACTGGGGTACTCTGATGGGCAGGTGACAGGTACTCGGGTACTCTGATGGGCTGGTGACAGGTACTCGGGTGCTCTGATGGGCAGGTGCCAGGTACTAGGGTACTCTGATGGTCTGGTGACAGGTACTCTGGTACTTTGATGGACAGGTGATAGGTACTCTGATGGGTTGTGACAGGTACTTTGATGGGGTGGTGACAGGTACTATTTATTGGAAGGGGGGGAATCAGTGTGCTTGGTGCTGACGATCGGTGTGTGAAGAGGAGAATCCGGTAACAGCTCGGGTACTCAGATGGGTTAATGACAGGTACTCTGATGGGATGGTGACAGGTACTCGGGTACTCAGATGGGCAGGTGACAGGTACTTGGATGGGATGGTGACAGGTACTCGGGTACTCAGATGGGCAGGTGAAAGGTACTCGGGTACTTTGATGGACAGGTGAAAGGTACTCTGGTACTTTGATGGACAGGTGAAAGGTACTCGGGTACTTTGATGGACAGGTGACAGGTACTCTGGTACTTTGATGGGCAGGTGACAGGTACTCGGGTACTTTGATGGGCAGGTGATAGGTACTCGGGTACTGAGATGGGCAGGTGACAGGTACTCGGGTACTTTGATGCACAGCCGGTCCATGTGATTGACACAGCCGGTCACGTAGTAAAGAGCCAATTCTATTGGCTCTTTACACTGATCAGAGCTGGGCTTTGTCCGAGGGACAAGCCTCAGCCCCAATCGCCGCGCTGCGCGCCCCTGGGGCGTGCACGTGGAGGTCGGTAGTGACCGGCTGTGATTGGACACAGCTGGTCACGTGGCAACGAGCCAATATTATTGGCTCTTTACCCCGATCGAGGGGGATCTGTGTTCCAAAGGACACAATCGATCTGCGATCGCCGCGCTGCGGGCCCGCAGTAGCAGGGAGAAGGGAAAGAAATCATATGACGTCGTCCCGGATCGATGGAGGTTCCCTGCCAACGTCATTTTACAATGACTCGGTAGGGAACGGGTTAATAAATAGGACTACACAGTACATTTGCACGTTGCTATGCATTTCTTGCACAAAAGTAAAAAGTGCGTCGACATTGCTGGTTTAAAAAATAATCTAAATTTGTGCTAAATAGTACATTTGCGTCCAGAATGAGGAGAGCGTCAAATCAGGGACGTGGTTGTTATGCAGCTGGTGTTGCTGGTGTTGGTGGTGTTGAAGCTCCTGTTGCAAGTAGAGGACGTGGTCGATCTGTGCCAGCTACACGCACAAGTGAAAAGCCTTCCTCAGGTGTGAGTAGCCGACAGAACCTTCAACGTTATATGGTAGGCCCGAAGGCCACTCAACGAATGGTGAGGCTAGAACAAGTACAGGCGATAGTAGATTGGGTGGCTGAAAATGCCTCCAGTTCCTTCACATTGTCTCCCACCCGGTCCCTTGCTGAAAGCTCAGAGTTGGCACCTGAACCCCATGGCCATCTGTCTTTCACCTCAGCCCCTTGTAAATCAGCCAAGCAGTCTGAGCCCCAATGCATGCAGCAGTCTCTTATGCTTTTTGATGACTCTGCTGGTGTGCATTCCGTGGGCCATCCATAATAGCACTGCCACAGAAGTGGAAGACATTGACTGCACCGATGCCCAACCACTTCTGTTTCAGGATGAGGACAGGGAAACACCACCGCACCACGTCTCTGATGATGATGAAACACAGGTGCCAACTGCTGCGGCTTTCTACAGTGTGCAGACTGACAAGGAGGGCAGTGGTGAAGAGTGGGTGGAAGATGATGTGGAGGATGATGAGGTCCTAGACCCCACATGGAATGAAGGTCATGCGAGTGACGTGTGCAGTTTGGAGTAAGAGGTGGTGGTCGCACAGAGGCACCAGCACAGCAAAAGAGGAAGCAGGTTGCAAAAGCAGAGCGACCGTCCCCTAGACAGTTTGCCTGCTACTACCCACCGCTCCCAGGACCTAGCACACCAAAGGCAGCCCAAAGGAGCTCCCTGGCGTGGCAGTTCTTTAGACAATGTGCTGATGACAAGACACGAGTGGTTTGCACTCTGTGCAATGAGAGCCTGAAGTGAAGCATAAATGTTCTAAACCTGAGCACAACCTGCATGACCAGGCATCTACATGCAAAGCACGAGCTGCAGTGGAATAGGTACCTCAAAATCCAAGAAAGGTCTCGGCCTCCTCCTGCTTCCTCTTCTGCTGATGCCTTGGCCTCTTCCTCCACCTCTACAGTGCCAGTGTCACCTGCCACCCAGCAAACAGACGATGTGACAGCAATGCCACAATGTCCGCCACCGTCCCCATGCATTTCCACACCATGGTCCCATGAAAGCTTACAGCTGTCCATCTCCCAAACACTGGAGAGAAAGAGGAAGTACCCCCCTACCCACCCGCGATTCCTGGCCCTGAATGCCAGCATTTCAAAATTCCTGGCTTTTGAAATGCTGTCATTCCGTCTGGTGGACACTGACAGTTTTAAAAACCTAATGGCGGTGGCTGTCCCACAGTACGTGGTTCCCAGCTGCCACTACTTTTCCAGGCGAGCCATCCTTTCCCTGCACAAACAAGTCGGGGCAAGATGAAGTGTGCACTGCACAATGCCATCTGTGGCAAGGTCCACATAACTATTGATACGTGGACCGGTAAGCACGGGCCGGGACGAGAACCACTTATCCGCATCCATTATGCCAAGAGTTGGGAGGGGGACTTGAGCGTTACAGTATATATTGTAACACTCAAGTCCCCCTCCCAACTCTTGGCATAAGGTGGTTTGTCAAGGTGTTCCATCAGTGATGCATATATCGTGGAGATACCTCCTTTCTGGTCAGTGATCTCCAAACACCATTTCTCATATGGAGTAATGCCCACGATAGCAGGTTTAGCTTTCCATAATAAGGACATAAAATTATGGATTTGTTGGAAGCGGAATCTTTCAGATGGAGGCATGTCCAATTTCCTGGAGCAGTAGTCTAACGTAATTGGGCCCAAAGAGGACAGGAAGTGACCTATTCTATAAAGACCCTTATTGGTCCGCCACCTAAAGGCTCGGATGTCCAGACCTGGGGGAAATCGTGGGTTGTTGAAGATGTACTGCAGGGGACGGATGTCTGAGGCTAAATTTGATGAACCAAACAGGGAGTCGCATAAGGCCACTGAGTGGGAGAGAGTAGGGGACATGATTGGGGGTCTCGATTTGGGGGAGGCCCATACCGTTAGCTGTGAGGTTGTGGATAGGTTTCCGATCAAAGTCCGACCTCTGCCATAGGACCTAGGTTTAAGTAGACCCAAGGGAAGTAGAGGAGGTTGTAGGTGTTCCGATGTAATTGTGTCCGTCGGGCAGTTTGGTAAACCTAGGTGGGAACAATCTGATCGGAGTTGTCCCCTATATTGAGCGAAGGTCCCTTTCTGGTTAGATCTGCGACTTAGAGAGGTGCTTAGCGGCCCTACTGCCTATGTATGTGGTTTCCTTATCTTCCGCCTACTGGGTTTCTAGCTTCAGGAGGGCCTGTGTCGAGGTTAGTATTGTGTATACTAAGGGTTAGATTTGTGTTTAAAGTCTGCTTACCAGGTCTGTATAAATCTAGACTATCATGTGTTATGAATAAACCATGTCCGTGTTCAATCATAAATCCGTCACACTTCTTCAGCTTGTATAACTTTTGATGAATTAACGTTTCACCAGTAACATTAAACATGAACATTAAACCATTAACAGTACCACACTAGCATTGTTTCAATTCTGTAGCACTCTTAGAATTGTTACAGTCTATGTAATCGGACCAATGGAGGTCTGGTCATGGGGTAAAACAAATCATTTAGAGGTCTAGTCTTCCTGTCTATCCCCTGTACATAAGAAAGAGGGGGGAACCGGCCCGGAGGACTGAAACCTTCCACATATGTGGGGTAGTGTCCTTCCTCTCGTGTGGGTGTATACCCCCTAGGGGATATAGTCATGCAGGGTAGCAGGAGGAGGACGCCCCCCTTGGGGTGCTGAAGGCATTTACGTATGGTCAGGAGGCTTTGGGCATATGAGAAATTGTATGGATCTCACTTTCCGGGGCTGGATCATATCTGTAATTCGCTACAACCAGGAGTTGTGCTCCCACTGAGGTAAATTTGGGGCATAAGGTGTACCTTTGTATCTGGATAGGCATCCTCAGCTTCCCCCCCACATAGCATGATATAGTATAAACAATAAGCAACTTGCAATACAGTCTGCACTTTCAGAGGTGTAAACAATATATAGGTCGTATTGTCATCGAATCTTGACTTATTTGAGTACCCTTGTATCAGAAATGTAGTTCAATATATAAAACTGTTTTCTCGTGGCCATTCGTGTTGGAGATTCACCTGCTAGTGATGCATTGAGGCTTCAAGCGGTGTGATGTACTCGCCACAGATTCCTCCTAAAGGCTCCATGAGAAGTTAGTGTTGCCACATAAGTCCATATAGGGTTTTGCAATTAGAGCTACTATCACAGGCCCCTTGCTGTCGCTTCAAGGTGCAATTATGATAGGCTTTTATGGTAGTTAAGTTTGTTTGTTGTTAACTTAGCGCATTGTGCCAGTGTGAAGAGTGTGGGGGCGGGGAGGGGGGATATCTCCCTAAACGACCCCAGAGGGGTATCTAAGTTAACTGGAGTCTAGTAGGATGGGATAATGGGGGGAGTGGGTATAGCCTTTAGTATGAGCAGTTCGTCCATGAGTAGCAAGCCCTGTAAGGTCAGCCTTCCAGGACTGTGGGAGCTAATTTTTTAGACTTAGTCATTCTCAATAGGGGGATCCGCTATGTTTCGACCCCCTTTTCTTAGTTTGTGGTATGATAACAGGGGGGTCTACACGTCTATGTATGTAAAAAGAAGAAAAACAGTTAACGTGTACTTATCTGCAGAATGGAAGCGGGATACAGTGGCATTCTGGTAGCTTCTGGGGTCTTGTTTCAGTGGTCTCTTCATGGTTGTGGAGAGTACATCGGACTTGAATTCTGTCGCTGGTCATGTTGGTGGGTGTAGGATCCGTTACCTGACGGGGAATGCTGTCTGTGGTAACGGGTGTCATGGGTTCATCTCTATGTTGTCCTCGTCTGGTAGGTGGGCGATGAAACTCGGCGTACCAGTCAGGGATGCCCACCATCGGAATGCCCAGGGTATCACAGAATAGATGGACATCCTTTGGTACTCGTAGAAGTGCTGTGCGGCCTTGGAAGAGGCAGAGAGGCAGAATGGAAACTTCCAGCGATAGTGGATATTCTTTGTGCGCAGGACGTCTAAGAGTGGTTCCAGGTCTCTCCGTTGCTGCAGGGTGATGGCAGACAGATCTTGGAAGATCTGAATGTTAGATCACTCATATGATATCTGAATTCTGTTGCAAGTTTTCTGAGGATTTCTTCTTTCAATTTGTAGTTTACAATGCAGCAGATCACATGCCTGGGCGGGTCAGATTCTGTCCCCTTTGGTCTGAGGGCCCGATGGATTGTTTCCATTTCAATACTGGACTGTGCAGGCCTGTCTAAAAGATTATTAAATAGGCCCGTGACCGCGCCCTGTAGTTCTTCAGGCTCCACGGATTCTGGTAGGCCGCGAACCCTCAAATTATGGCGCCTCCCTCTGTTGTCTAAAACATCCATGTGGTGCCGGAGGTCTCCAAGCTGGAGGGACTGGATGTCTAGTTTATAGGTTACCTTTTGCAGTGTTGTGTCCTGCTGTGCTGCTGTCTTTTTCACCGCCTGTACCCTGCCGGTTAACCCGTGGATGTCTATGCGCAGTTCTGCAATGGCGGCCGACAGGGTATCTCTGATGTCTGCTGCAATAGTGCGCAGATCAGGGATACTCAGCTGTGGATGTGGTGGTGCACTCACAAGCTCTCCTGGTCCCATAGGTGTGGGTGCGGGGTGTTGGCTAGGCGAGGATGTGGCCTGCGTGCGATTGTGGTGAGATGTCGCCACGCTGCCCCTTTGACTCCTGAACAGTTCCAGGGTGGCCTGGCTCAATCTGCCCATTTGTTCTCGGGGAGAGCGGGACCTCGAGGCGGACAAAGCTCGGGATGCAGTGCCCATGCTATCTGGGTGGGTTTTAGTTGTAATCTCCTCCATGAGGCTGCCTGAAAGCCCTACGGCGGTGAGAGTTCTTGTTCTATGTGACCATTTCCCAGCGTGTCTAAGCCACGCCCCCTCCTAGCTTATCTAAGTCACTCTTTCCTTCCCTCTTAATATTAGTGAATAGATGAATAATTCTGCCCCTCATCATTGCTTTGTGTGCCGACCAGATTGTCATGGGAGAGACTTCGCCACCCACATTTAGCCTGAAATACTCCTTAAGATCCCCCCCAGCAAAGTACAATGGACTGGGTTATTCAATAGCGATTCCTTAAGTCGCCATTGGGGTCTTGCCCTTAGATTCTCTAATAAATGATGTGGAGACATACGGGATGGAAGAGGCCCCCAGAAAATATGATCAATCCTTGCCAGAGACCTATGTGGGGCAGAATAGTGGGTGAAATCTTTCGTTCTTGGGTTAAATTCCCTCCAGACATCCACTAACCCCAATGAATAAAGGAGCTTAGCAATCTTCAAGCTCCTTTTCGGAGGCTGATGGAGGCGAGCCCGACCCGACCCAGATTTGTCTAGCATATGGTCCAGAGCTGTGTTAGAGTCTCCTCCTAGAATCACTGTGCCCATGAAGTTGGATAGGGAGCTGAGCATTGATTGAAAGAACTGAACCTGACCCTGATTCAGGGCATAATATGAGACAAAGGTGTATGTAGAACCCCCTAACTCCTCTACCAGGAGAATATATCTACCATCTGGGTCCCTGATTTCCTGCTGAGACTGGAAGTCTGCATCTCTAGCAAAGAAGATTCCCACTCCTCCCGTCTTGTCTGGTGCATTTGCCAGAAAGAACTGAGGGAACTTCGAATGAACAAATTTTGGATTATATTGTTTGGGGAAGTGGGTTTCTTGAAGAAGAAGAACTTCCAGGTGCTGTGAATGAGCTACCTGGAAGTACTTTCAGCGTTTCGTAGGAGAATTTAGGTCCTGAACACTATGAGATGCTATTTTTAAATTTGTGGACAGCTTAGGAGAAGTGGCCATGGGAACAAGTAGAAAAGATATGCATCACTGCGGAAAGTCTCACCTGCCTCTGGAGGAAGGAAGAGAGAGGCCTGTCCTCCCCCAAGGAATAGGGTCTGAACCTCCTTGTGCCTGTGGGAAAGTTGCCTCCCTGATGCCTGGAAAGAAACCAAGAGAAAAGGGAGAAAAGAGAGGAAGGAGGGAGAAAGAGAACATAGGTTAGAGAGAACATAGGAGGGGACCAACAGCCTCCAGCCGCTGGTCCCCTCTGTATCCAGGGTTTAGGAGCCAAAACCTCCGCTCCCAAACCCCAAATTTGACAAAGGGACATCCACCTAATTGGCAGAATCACGTCTGCCCTTGGAAGAACCATCAATTGGTGCCCAGGAGGGAGGAGTATGTCTACCCCGGCACCTAAAACCTCCCAATGATAAAAAATGGAAGGGGCTAACCCCTCAAAAGTTCAATAAACTGTGTAAATGAGCCCTCTGTCACCCTCCCCCCATAGGGAGGGAAGCTTAGCATAGGGGAGGTGAGGTAGAGAGGCGAGCCCAATGCGGGCAACCCCCCCACCCCATCCCCCCACACCCAGGGAACTGTCGTGTTACCAAAAATTAAAATAATCTTGACCCTCGACATCTTCAGAGAAGACAATAAGCCAAGTACGATATATATGGGAAAACATAGAGAAACAGTATAACTTAGCAGGTGCAATTAATCCGTAGTTCAGGGGGGTCGTAGAGATACCCTATGACTGGTGCCCACCCACCAAAACCAGTGCCTTGTCCTCACTGGTATTCAAAGATTCCCCATCGGACAAGGATGGATTGAGGACTTGACCTGCGAGCACAGAAAATGTATAGGCCATTCTAGGACCTTTTAACCACTTCCTTACAGGACACTTACACCCCCTTCCTTACCAGACCAATTTTCAGTTTTCAGCACTCTCACACTTTAAATGACAATTACTCAGTCATGCTACACTGTACCCAAACAAAATTTTTATCATTTTTTTTCTCACAAATAGACTTTCTTTTGGTGGTATATAATCACTGCTGGGTTTTTTATTTTTTTCAATATAAGCGAAAAAGGTAACGAAAATTTTGAAAAAAAAACACTTTTTTTTAGTTTGTATTGAAAAATTTTGCAAAAAAGTAATTTTTCTTCATAAATTCAGGCCATAGTTTATACTGCTACATATCTTTGGTAAAAATAACCCAAATTAGTTGATATTATTTATTCTCTGTGAAAGTTATAGAGTCTACAAGCTATGGTGCAAATCATTGAAACTTGATCACACCTGATGTACTGACCACCTATCTCATTTCTTGAGACCCTAACAAGCCAGGAAAGTACAAATACCCCCCCCAAATGACCCCTTTTGGAAAGTAGACATTCCAAGGTATTTAGTAAGGGGCACAGTGAGTTTTTTGAAGTTGTAATTTTTTCCCACGATTCTTTGCAAAATGAAGAATTTTTTTTTTCTTTACACAAAATTGTTAAACAACAAGTTATTTCTCACACACAGCATATGCATACTTGCAATGACACCCCAAAAAACATTCTGCTACTCCTCCTGAGGTGGTGTGAGGCTTTTACACCACCTGGCCACATACAAAGGCCTAACATTGAAGTAGCACCTTCAGGCGTTCTACGAGCATAAATTACAGATCTCATTTCTCAGCCACCTATTACACTTTTGAAGGCCCTGGAACACCAGGACAATGGAATTGACCACAAAATGACCCAATTTTGGAAAGCAAACACCCTAACTTATAATCTATGAGGCATAATGAGTCTTTTGAACGGTTCATTTTTTTTCCAGAAGTTGTTGGAAAATGTGGGGGAAAAAATGAAAATGCATTTTTTTTATAACAAAGTTGACCATTTATACAATATTTCCAACACATAGCATGTACATAGCAAAAATGACACCCCAAAATACATTCTGCTACTCCTCCTGAGTATGGCGATACCACATGTGTGAGACTTTTACACAGCCTGGCCACATACACAGGCCCAACATTGAAGTAGCACCTTTAGGCGTTCTACGAGCATAAATTACACATCTCATTTCTCAACCACCTATTACATTTTTGAAGGCCCTGAAGAAACAGAACAATGGAATTTTCCACAAAATGACCCCATTTTGGAAAACAAACACCCCAATATCTAATCTATGAAGCATAATGAGTCTTTTGAACATGTAATTTTTTTCCAGAAGTTTTTAGAAAATGTGGGAAAAAAATGAAAACACATTTTTTTTATACAAAGCTGTCCATTTATAAGATATTTCCAACACATAGCATGTACATAGCAAAAATGACACCACAAAACACATTCTGCTACTCCTCCTGAGTATGACGATACCACATGTGTGAGACTTTTACACAGCCTGGCCACATACAGAGGCCCAAAATTGAAGCAGCACCTTTAGGCATTCTACGAGCATAAATTACACATCTCATTTCTCAACCACCTATTACACTTTTGAAGACCCTGGAGCACCAGGACAATGGAATTGCCCACAAAATAGATGGGCTAGTGACAGGCACTCGGGTACTCAGATGGGCTAGTGACAGGTACTAAGGTACTCAGATGGGCTAGTGACAGGTACTCGGGTACTCAGATGGGCTAGTGACAGGTACTCAGATGGACTGGTGACAGGTACTCGGGTACTCAGAAGGGTTGGTGACAGGTACTCGGGTACTCTGATAGGCTGGTGACAGGTACTCGGGTACTGTGATGGGCTGGTGACAGGTACTCGGGTACTGTGATAGGCTGGTGACAGGTACTTGGGTACTTAGATGGGTTGGTGACAGGTACTTGGGTACTCTAATGGGCTGGTGACAGGTACTTGAGTACTCTGATGGGCTGGTGACAAATACTCAGGTACTCTCATGGGTTGATGACAGGTACTCGGGTACTTTGATGGGCTGGTGACAGGTACTGTGATGGGCTGGTGACAGGTACTCGGGTACTCTGATGGGCTGGTGACAGGTACTCAGGTACTGTGATGGGCTGGTGACAGGTACTCGGGTACTGTGATAGGCTGGTGACAGGTACTTGGGTACTTAGATGGGTTGGTGACAGGTACTTGGGTACTCTAATGGGCTGGTGACAGGTACTTGAGTACTCTGATGGGCTGGTGACAAATACTTAGGTACTCTCATGGGTTGATGACAGGTACTCGGGTACTGTGAGGGGCTGGTGACAGGTACTGTGATGGGCTGGTGACAGGTACTCGGGTACTCAGATGGGCTGGAGACAGGTACTAGGGTACTCTGATGGGTTGATGGCAGGTGCTTGGGTACTCTGATGGGCTGGTGACAAGTACACGGGTACTCTGATGGGCTGGTGACAGGTACTCTGGTACTGTGATGGGCTGGTGACAGGTACTCGGGTACTGTGATGGGCTGGTGACAGGTACTTGGATACTTAGATGGGCTGGTGACATGTACTCGGGTACTTTGATGGGCTGGTGACAGGTACTCGGGTGCTCAGATGGGCTGGTGACAGGTATTCAGGTACTCAAATGGGTTGATGACAGGTACTCAGATGGGTTGATGATGGGTACTGTGATGGACTGGTGAAAGGTACTCGGGTACTCTGATGGTCTGGTGACAGGTACTCGGGTACTCTGATGGGCAGGTGACAGGTGCTCGGGTACTTTGATGGACTAGTGACAGGTACTCGGGTACTCTTATGTTCTGGTGACAGGTACTCGGGTAATCTGATGGGCAGGTGACAGGTACTCGGGTACTCTGATGGGCAGGTGACAGGTAATCGGTACTTTGATGGGCAGGTGACAGGTACTCGGGTTCTCATATGGGCAGGTGACAGGTACTCGGGTACTTTGATGGGCAGGTGACAGGCAATATGATGGGCAGATGACAGGTACTCAGGTTCTCTGATGGGCAGGTGACAGGTACTTGGGTACTCAGATGGGCAGGTGACTGGTACTAGAGTACTCTGATGGACAGGTGACAGGTACTCAGGTACTCTGATGGGCAGGTGACAGGTACTCAGATGGGCAGGTGACAGGTACTCAGGTACTCTGATGGACAGGTGACAGGTACACGCGTACTCTGGGCAGGTGACAGGTACTCAGATGGGCAGGTGACAGGTACTTGGGTACTCTGATGGGCAGGTGACAGGTACTCAAGTACTCTGATGGGCATGTGACAGGTACTTGAGTACTCTGATGGGCAGGTGACAGGTACTCTGATGGGCAGGTACTTGGGTACTTTGATGGGCAGGTGGCAGGTACTCGGGTACTTTGATGGGCAGGTGACAGGTACTCAGGTACTTTGATGGACAGGTGACAGGTACTCGGGTACTCTGATGGGCAGGTTACAGGTACTTGGGTACTTTGATGGACAGGTGACAGGTACTCTGATGGGCTGTGACAGGTACTTTGATGGGGTGGTGACAGGTACTCTGGTACTCTGATGGGCAGGTGACAGGTACTCGGGTACTTTGATGGGCAGGTGACTGGTACTCGAGTACTCTGATGGGCAGGTGACAGGTACTCGGGTACTTAGATGGACAGGTGACAGGTACTCTGATGGGCAGGTGACAGGTACTTGGGTACTCTGATGAGCAGGTGACAGGTACTCCGGTACTGTGATGGGCAGGTGACAGGTACTCGGGTACTGTGATGGACAGGTGACAGGTACTCGGGTACTCTGATGGGCAGGTTACAGGTACTTGGGTACTTTGATGGACAGGTGACAGGTACTCTGATGGGCTGTGACAGGTACTTTGATGGGGTGGTGACAGGTACTCTGGTACTCTGATGGGCAGGTGACAGGTACTCGGGTACTCTGATGGGCAGGTGACTGGTACTCGAGTACTCTGATGGGCAGGTGACAGGTACTCGGGTACTTAGATGGACAGGTGACAGGTACTCGGGTACTCTGATGGGCAGGTGACAGGTACTTGGGTACTCTGATGAGCAGGTGACAGGTACTCCGGCACTGTGATGGGCAGGTGACAGGTACTCGGGTACTCTGATGGACAAGCAACAGGTACTCGGGTACTCTGATGGGCAGGTGACAGGTACTCGGGTACTCTGATGGGCAGGTGACAGGTACTCAAGTACTCTGATGGGCAGGTGACAGGTACTCGAGTACTCTGATGGGCAGGTGACAGGTACTCAGGTACTCTGATGGGCAGGTGACAGGTACTTGGGTACTTTGATGGGCAGGTGACAGATACTCTGGTACTTTGATGGGCAGGTGACAGGTACTCGGGTACTCTGATGGGCAGGTGACAGGTACTTGGGTACTTTAATGGACAGGTGATAGGTACTCTGATGGGTTGTGACAGGTACTTTGATGGGGTGGTGACAGGTACTATTTATTGGAAGGGGGGGCAATCAGTGTGCTTGGTGCTGACGATCGGTGTGTGAAGAGGAGAATCCGGTAACAGCTCGTTACCGCGGATTCTCGTCATTCTGTGATTGGACACTGCCGGTCACGTGGTAAAGAGCCAATATCAATAACAAGCCCGCACCCCGATTGCCATGCTGCATGTCCCCGGGGGCGCGCACGAGCGGCGTGCATTCCGCTCTGTGTGTGTTGTCAGAAGTGACCTGCTGTGATAGGACACAGCCGGTCACGTGGTAAAGAGCCAATTTTATTGGCTCTTTACCCCAATCACGGAAGGCCAGAGTCCCGAGGGACAATGGCGGTTCCTGATCGCTGCGATGCACGCCCCTGGGGGCCCGCAAAGCGGCGAAAACAAGTGTATGTCATATGACGTCCACTTAGGATGGGGAGTGCACCTTGCCGACGTATAATTACTATACGCCGGTAAGGAAGTGGTTAAAGACATCACAGATAAAGAAGTTCCAGTTAGAGGAAAGAGATTTCTTTTGACGTATGTCAAACCACCCAGTTTGTAAGGGGTATCAAAGGGGTCACTCCAGAAGGTCCTGGGGGATGAGAGTCCTTGGACCTCTTAGATTGCTGGTTCCGTTAAACTGGGGGAATTGGGCTCTGTGGAGAGGGACGTTTGGAGGAGCCTGCATTTTTTTGATGAGGGGTGGGGGCTGGATCCAGTGAGATAAGGTTTAATTTGACCAGTAAGTGTTCTCCTTCCTGGAATGTGGAGAAACCATGCGTCTTGCCTTTGAAAGAGATGGAAAGACGGAAGGGGAAGGACCACCAATATTTAATAGATTTTTGGGTTTCAGCAGGGGTTTCAGGGCCCTCCTCTTTTGGATGGTGGCAGGGGAGAGATCAGCAAATACCTGTATATGGTGCCCCTGAAACAACAGCTGGGGAGAATTTCTGGTAAGTCTCATGATCTCCTCCTTCACCCTGTAAAAATGTGGTTTGACCACTATGTCTCTGGGCAGCCCATCCGAACGAGGGGTTTGGAGGGCTCTGTGGGCCCTGTCGAGTTCCAACCGATGTTCCGGTATGTCGGGTACAATTTCTTTAATAAAAGAGCGGACTGTGCCTTGAACATCCATGATGGTTTCCGGCAGCCCCTGATCCGGAAATTGTACCTACGAGAGCGGTTTTCAAGATCATCTATCTTGGAGAGGGCTGAATCCAGTTGATCTTGGAGATCCTGGATGCGAGATGTGTTCTGGTTCACTCTGGCTATTGTTTGGTCCTTTTTTTGTTCTATGACATTGATCCTGGACCCTAAATTCTGTAGATCCACCCGAATAGTGGAGGTAATCTGGGAGGCAGTTTGGGCCAACCATTTAGATAGCATTTTGGAGAAGGTTTCCATCATGAATTGTGGAATTGAGGTCTGCTAAAAGCATCCCTGAACTGGGTAGGATTTGTGATCCCCCATCCACTTCCACCTCCATGTCCTAAGCACTGTCTGTTGGCTCTAGTTGCACTCCGGAGGCCATATGGTTTTTTTTAGGAGCCTGATCGTTAAAGCCCAGCTGTCTGGTCAAGTTCCTTCTCACCACACCTGCATGCATGGGCACTATCCCTTAACCACTTGGCCACTGGGCACTTAAACCCCCTTAACAACCAGACCAATTTTCAGCTTTCGGCGCTCTCACACTTTGAATGACAATTACTCAGTCATGCAACAATGTACTCATATGAAATTTGTGTCCTTTTTTTCGCACAAATAGAGCTTTCTTTTGGTGGTATTTAATCACCGCTGGGTTTTTTATTTTTTGCACTATAATTTAAAAACCGAAAATTTTGTAAAAAAATGAATTTTTCTTCGTTTCTGTTATACAATTTTGCAAATTAGTCATTTTTCTTCATAAATTTTGGCCAACATTTATACTGCTACATATCTTTGGTGAAAAAAAATGAATTTGTGTATATTATTTGGTCTTTGTGAAAGTTATAGAGTCTACAAGCTATGGTGTCAATCACTGAATATTGATCACACCTGATGTACTGATGGCCTATCTCATTTCCTGAGACCCTAACAAGCCAGGAAAGTACAAATACCCCCCAAATTACCCCTTCTTGGACAGTATACATTCCAAGGCATTTAGTAAGGGTTATGGTGAATTTTTTGAAGTTGTAATTTTTTCCCACAATTCTTTGCAAAATGACGATTTTTTTCCCCCCCAAAATTGTCATATGTTAACGGGTTATTTCTCACACCCAGCATATGCATACCACAAATTACACCCCAAAACACATTCTACTACTCCTCCTGAGTATGGCAATATCACATGTGTGAGTCTGTTACACAGCCTGGCCACATACAGAGGCCCAACATGTAGGGATCGCCATCAGGCGTTCTAGGAGCATAAATTACACACATAATTTCTTGACTACCTATTGCACTTTTTTTTTTTTTTTTTAAACATTAGTTTTTTATTGAATTATTCAACAGTACATAGGTAAGCAGTAGAGGATAAATGAAAATGAGCTGGGGGTTGCGAGGAACATGCAAGTTCCGCTTATGCTAAATAACATACACTTTGTTGATATAAGAACATCTTTAAAAAGCATTTGACTCTAAAAGCATCGGTAATTTGTACTTGGATGGTAGTTCCGCGTATTCAAGGGACTGTGATAACATATACAGGACTTGAACATAGGGTAACTTTTCCAGTTCCAGTTTAATAACAGGGTAATACAACTGTTGAGAGGGTAAAGTTGGAAGAGGGGAAATAAGAGGGGGGAAAGTAATGGGAAGAAAAATAGGAACACGTACGCTGTGTGGATAAAGCATTGGTCTACTCAAGAGAATTATTTCCATTAATTAGACCATATCAACTTGGTTGGTAGTATATCAGGTAATATTGAGCTGTTCCCTCTAGACTTCCCAGTTTTTGATGAAAAGTTTACGTTTTTTCAGATTATTGATTAGAAGGGATTCGTATGTATATGAGTATGGACCAAAGGTAGGATCTCTGAGGGATTTAGGACTTTGTCTGATTTCCAATTTCTAGTAATTAGGGATTTTGCAGCGAGAAAGATATGCGTGATAACTGCTCGTTAGACTTTTTTGCATTTGAAAAGTAGTTTTTGACCCTTCAGATCTCCCTTGTCGAGTTATAATGGACTATATGATGGTTGGTTCAACTATACCAGATTAATTACCTTTATTAAGAGAACTCATCTGGTTACGAAATAGGTGTGTCGCATGCACAAGGATAAAAAGAAGGGTAATGAAAGGGGGGAGAATAAAGGGGAGAAGGTTGAAATGGGAGAGTTGTCAACATAATGGGACAATAATTTGACCTTGACCTTTTCAATGGGATACAAGTTCAGGACATATACAATAGTGTCAGGGAACTTATGCGCCTTGATGGTAGGTTCATGTTTAATG
>BLSH010394331.1:280899-310832 GCA_018402905.1 Glandirana rugosa
TTCTGATTGAAAAAAAAACTATCTAGCTAGCGTCACCCTTGACACTTTTACGGTGATCACAGGTGACAGGGGGCAATCAAGGGGTTAAAAACTTTATTGGGGGGGGCAGGGGGGCTTTTCACCTAACTAGGCCTAGTACTAGCCTAACCTAACACTGATTTAGCGTCACAAGGTCACATGTACAGCGATCGCTAAAAATCAGATCGCTGCACTATGTGATATTGTGACAGGGGGGTGACAGGTAGTGAAAGGGTTAACTGGGGGGCGATCAGGGGGCGATCAAGGGGTTAAATGTGCCTATGTGACCGGGTGTTAGTGTAGTGTTGGTGCACTCACGTTTTTAGCTGCTTCTTCTTCCTCTCTGATGTCGAAAAGGACATCAGGGAGGAAGAGGAGTGAACTTCCCCTGCCTCTGTTTAAATTTACAGAGGCAGGGGAACATTTCATTGGCAGGGGCGATCTACAGAGCCAGGCCAAAAATCATTGGCCTGGCCCTGTAGATTGAAAGGCCCTCTGTCAAATGCGTTTGCATCGGCCGCGCCTAGGGGGCGCGCGCGCGCACACGGCTCGTGATCGCGGCCGCCGTCATATGACGGCGATTTGTGCTCACGAGCCACCTTGCCGCTGTCAAATGCCGATCGGCGGTCGGCAAGGGGTTAAACAATCTATCAAAGTCGGGATGATTTCAGGGGGGGGGCACTGCGAGTTATTGCTGAAATGCAGGAACCACATTATCATGTCATAACGTGACCTGGTCATGACAGATTTAAAAATTTGCATATGGTGGATGGGGTGGGTAGACCAATATGCGTGCAGTTCATTTTTTTTGTAATCCCCATGTTGAACGTAGCCAAAAAAAAATTTTAAGCTCCTCCACGGTGTAGGGGTCTCCATTCAAAAGGACAGGCATAGAATGAGTTGGGGTTGTTCCAAATGTGTTGTTGGGCATAAAGGTTTGTCTGGTCCACAATGCTTTGCACTAGCTCATTAGGGAAACATAAATTTAAAAAATCAATTTCGGAAAAACCTTCCATGTTGGCCTGCACGCCTGGCTGGGCTGTGAAAGGGGGGATTGTGGCTGACCCTATGCTAGAAGGCAGCCACTGTGGGTTTGCCAAGGAATCTGCAAGCTGGGTTTGGGCCCTAATTCTTTATTGTGAAATTCCAGTGCTTGTACTGGGCCTCTCTCCCTGTTGTCTAGCGCCGATGGCATTTGCCGATTGGCCATTAGGGTCTCTGGCGCTGCTGGTAGCAGCCTAGTCTTCAAACCGTCTTCTTTTCCAAAGGACTACTTCCTCCTCAAATTCAGATGATGATACACTGTCTTCGATGGGCTGGTATTCCAAATCAGTGTACACCCTTTTGGAGATGGTGGCTGTATGACAGGTGACACTGATGCATTGCTTGTCAGGGACTAATGGGCTGCTCGTCAGAGACTAATGGACTGCACATCAGGAACTAATGGGCTGCATGTCAAGTCATTTTTTTGGCTGTACGTCAGGTACTGCTGGGTTGCAGGACAGGCACTGATGGACTCACGGGACAGGTACTCAGATGGGATGACAGGAACTCAGATGGTGTAACAGGTACTCAGGCGGTGTGCCAGGTACTCAGGCAGGGTGACAGGTACTCTGATGGACTGACAGGTACTCTGATGGACTGACAGGTACTCTGATGGACTGACAGGTACTCTGATGGACTAATGGGTACTCTGATGGACTGATGGATAGTCTGATGGACTGGCAGGTACTCTGATGGACTGACGGGTACTCTGATGGACAGGCAGGTACTCTGATGGACTGACAGGTACTCTGATGGAATGGCAGGTACACTGATAGTATGACAGGTACTCTGATGGACTGACAGGTACTCTGATGGACTGAAAGGTACTCTGATGGACTGACAGATACTCTGATGGACTGACAGGTACTCTGATGGACTGACAGGTACTCTGATGGTATGGCAGGTACTCTGATGAACTGACAGGTACTCTGATGGACTGACATGTACTCTGATGGACTGACGGGTATTCTGATGGTATGGCAGGTACTCTAATGGACTGACAGGTACTCTGATGGACTGACGGCTACTCTGATGGACTGGCAGGTACTCTGATGGTATGATGGGTACTCCGATGGTATGGCGAGTGCTCCAATGGTATGGCGGGTACTCTGAGTGACTGACAGGTACTCTGATGGACTGACAGGTACTCTGATGGACTGAAAGGTACTCTGATGGACTGACAGATACTCTGATGGACTGACAGGTACTCTGATGGACTGACAGGTACTCTGATGGTATGGCAGGTACTCTGATGAACTGAAAGGTACTCTGATGGACTGACAGGTACTCTGATGGACTGACGGGTATTCTGATGGTATGGCAGGTACTCTAATGGACTGACAGGTACTCTGATGGACTGACGGCTACTCTGATGGACTGGCAGGTACTCTGATGAACTGACAGGTACTCTGATGGTATGATGGGTACTCTGATGGTATGGTGGGTATTCTGATGGTATGGCGGGTACTCCGATGGTATGGCGGGTACTCTTATGGACTGACAGGTACTCTGATGGGCTGACAGGTACTCTGATGTGATGATAGGGTACTCCGATGGTATGGCGAGTGCTCCAATGGTATGGCGGGTACTCTGAGTGACTGACAGGTACTCTGATGGACTGACAGGTACTCTGATGGACTAACAGGTACTCTGATGTGCTCACTGACAGGTACTCAAATCAGATGACAGGTACTCTGATGAGCTCAGGCAGGTACTCTTTATTTGAGTGGGGCACAATCTGGGCACAGTAAATTGCTCAAGTAATGGTAACTCACAGTTCTGCTCTCTTCTCCTCACACTGGGTCGGTGTGTGAGGAGAAGAGCCCGGTAACAGCGCGTTACCGGCGTATTGTTTACATTTATGACCGGCTGTTATTGGACACAGCCGGTCACATGGTAAAGAGCAATTTCATTGGCTCTTTACCCTGATCAGGGCCGGCATTATCCGAGGGACAAGCCTCATCCCTGATCGCTGAGCTGTGCGTACCCAGGGACGCGCATGGGCCGCAGCCACGTTCATCACCAAAGTGGCCGGCTGTGATTGGAGCCCGGTAACAGCGCATTACTGGCGGATTGTTTAAATTTATGACCGGCTGTAATTGGACATTGGCTCTTTACCCCGATGGGGGGTGGTTGTCCCGATCAGGGGTGGTTGTGTCCGAGGGACACGATTGATCCACGGTTGCCATGCTGCGGGCCCCTGGGGGCCTGTCATAGTGGCGTAAAGCGGAGGACGTCATATGATGCCCACCTGGATCAAGGAAGGGTTCCTGATGATATCATTTTACAATAACTTGGTAGGGAACTGGTTAAGTAAATACAAAATATTTTTCTAATTGTTAAATGTTGAAAGAAAATACTATAAAAATCACATACATATATAAATACCCTTCTTCCACCAATAAAAAAGACAAGGTATATACAGGGTTGGAAAATATGGAAAGTATGGTAAAATAATGAAATCAATACCTAATATAGTGTTGGACCACCTTTGGCATCCAAGATGGTCTGAATTCTCCTGGTAATTGACAAATGTAAGTCTTGGATGCTGGATAATGGAATCTGAATCTCCTCTTCAGTGGTGGCTGGTGCTCAATATTTTGGGGGTGGGCAGCAAATTAACACCACCCCCTGCAGGAGACAGACGGTTCCGATAACCCCCACCCCCCCGTGGGAGAAGGACGGCGGTCATCACCTCACCTTCCGCCATAGGTGACAGACGATGGTGATTCCCCAACCCCCCCCATCAGAGATGGACGTGAATGTAACAATCAGATGCCTTACTTTAGGAGGCAGGGGGAAGGAAGATCTGGAGTCACTCTGACCGCTTCTCCCGGCCGGACTTCAAAGATATTGTCTGCAGCACACAGAGAGACATGCTCCTCCTGGCCAAACAGGAAGTGTGTCCTGAGACACGATTGACCAGTGAGTTCTAAGACTCCCTGGCCAATTGGGGCTTCCTTATTTTCGGGAGGAGAATCAGGAAGACAATAGAAAATATTAATTTGCTATTGTCACACAAGTGAATGGGCTCAGGGCACAGTGCTCTGTGCCCCGAGTCCCCTCTTATTTGAAGCCAATTAGAGCCTCAGCCTCATGCTTAAAAAAAACCCATTGGAATCCATGCATCTGGCACCCCGCATCTAGATTACGGGAGGCTGAACGCATGGGCAGTGGGGGAGGTACCCCCCACTGCCACCACTGCTCCACTTCATGCAAAAATCCGGGTCACAATCCTGCACAATGTCCTTATGTCTCTTTCAGTCGGTTGATCATATTGACCACGCTTATGCTTATCAAATGCTGTTTTCCCAGAAACAGTATATGCCTACATATCCTTTGACAGTGTACCTCACAACACTGTAAATGAATCGGCAACTTCAGTCACAGAGACGGCAGTTAAGCGTACATCAGCAATTTGTCCTTTTTGAAGCTCAGTAAACTCTGGCATGACTCCGTATGACTAGCAGCGCATGCAGTAAATTATGAAAGTGAGGCTTTCCACCTGTTAGCTCGGTGTCTCATCACACAGCAAAAGCAAAAGAATGTTACATCACTTCCACTGCCAAACATATCATCAGTTTCACACCAGCAAATCATGTACCATATTTTTCTCCATCCCACTGGATATCATGAGATAAAATACTGTATGGCACACCTCCAATAAGGATTTTTTCAAATACCTTTGAGTGTGCCACGTCTTTGCATCATTCACCTAGTCAGAACAATTACTCACCTCAGATGTCATCAAATTCTACGAGGACCCCTCACCCTCCTCTAACGGATCTTCACCTTTCTATAAAATGCTCAACACTCCACAAAATCTTATTAAACTCCCATCGATGGAGAAGTAGGAACAAACTCTAAACTTATAAACTGATCTAGCTACATGGCACCAAGCATTGCGTTACATCTTGAAAACATCTAGGTGCCTCTCACACTGGGAAACAGCACAGAAATTACTTCATCAGTGGTACCTCACACCCACAAAAATAGTTAAGTTTGCACCCTCCCAACCCCCCCACCTACTGGAGAAAATGTGGTCACACCGGCATTATGGACCACATTTGGTGGGCCTGCCCACTGTTATTCTCCATTTGGAAACCCATTCAAGCCCTTCTCACTACTCTGACTGGCAACCATACAAAAATCACCCCTCAGCTAGAAATACTTGGACTGGGTCTAGAAGCCTGGGAATCTCAACATCAGCCCATCCTCACACACATCCTGATCGTGGCCAGACTTACCATAGCAAAAAGCTGGAATAGTGTATTTACACCTTCCCCACAACTAACTCACAATATCCTCAATCAGAACTTTTAGATGGAACTCATATTTGCCAAAGTAAACCTTGCTCTACCAAAACTCCAGAAAGAATGGGCCCGTCCGTGACTATCCTATCACAACTTGAATCTCAACTCCTTGCCTCATTAGTCACTCAGCTGCCACACCAACCCTAATACCATGACTCATCTTGATAGTTTCTACTATTATACTCAACAATGCCGCTGTTAGGGCAACCCATTACCACACCCTCTTTAATCCCCCTATCCCTCTCCAACTAGAATGCTCTCCCGTATTGCAACATATAATAGATCTTCAGTCTTGTTACATCTCACTTATATACCATCTTATTGCAAAGTAATCGCTTGTATACGTTTGCATATTTTCTCAATAAACAAAAAACTTATGAGTTAAAAAAAAAAAAATACTGCATGGCTTTATTAAATACATTTTTTATGAAAGCCATTTTTTTTTTATTTTGTAAAATTCATATTTTACCAAGGTATGGTAGCTGGTGGGGGGCCCAATCGAAAGGCAACAATGTCTTGGCGAGTTGCAGCTCGGTTGGGGTCAAGGATATGTTCAGGATTTTATACTTATGTGTGTTAACGTGTAGACCGGAAATGCTAGCAAACCTATGTAGAAGGGAGAGGAGATTAGGGGCTGAGATGTGTGGTGATGATAGGTATAACAAGATATCGTCTGCTAAAAGGCAGAATTTAAGTTGATGGCCTCCTATCTCAATCCCTTTAATGTTAGGGCCAGTTCTAATTAGCTGTGCAAGTGGTTCGATTAGTAAAGCGAATAGGAGTGGGGTAAGGGGGCACCCCTGTCTTGTGCCACATTGCACGTCAAGGATCGCAGACTTGTATCCTGAATATTTGATATATGCCCTAGGGCCATTGTAAAGCGACGAGACCCAGGACAGGAAGTGACCCCCGAAGCCCCACCTTTGAAGTGTGTACTGCATGTAAGACCAGGAGACGGAATCAAATGTTTTCCTAACGTCCAATAAGAGGAAACAGGTTGGGATATGTCTCTGTCTTGCAATATGGGCCAGTAGGAGGGTTCTTCTAATATTATCACCGGCTTGTCTAGCAGGAATAAAGCCTGTTTGGTCTCGGTGTATAAGGTCCCCGATGATGGCGTTTAGACGAGTGGCAAGAATTTTAGCTAGTAGCTTGATGTCCAGAATGAGCAGGGAAATAGGGCGAAAGTTAGACCATGAAGAAGGATCAGTGTTTGGTTTAGGAATCATAGATATAATGGCCGTGTTTCTGGTCAGAATGCTTATCCTTTCAGCAGGGAATTGAAGGTGTTAGTAAGCATAGGAGCTAGGATGTTGGAGAATTGTTTAAAGTAACTGGCGGAAAACCCGTTGGGCCTTTCTGGCATCTCACCTGCAGACATCTCATACCCTCCACACTCCTCTCCTGTACATACTACCCTCTGTCATACCCTCTGCACTCCTCTCTTGTATATACTGTCCTCTGTCATAACTTCCATACTCCTCTCCTGTACATACTGCCTACTGTCATATCCTCCACACTCCTCCCCTGTATATACTGTCTTCTGTTATACCCTTCACACTCCTCCCCTGTACATATAGCCCTCCTTTATACCCCCCGCATTCAGTGGCAACTAGTGAAGTTTTAGGATTGTTGGCACCAGGCCCCGCCCTTCCTTTTTGACCCCTCCTACTTCCAATAAGCCCCACCCCTTATATAATCCACCCACTCCGTCCCCTGTTTTCCACATATTGTGTCAGGGGTATACAGCTCAGCATCACAGGGCACAGTATACAGCTCAGAATCATAGGACACAGTATACAGCTCAGCATCACAGGACACAGTATACAGCTCAGCATCACAGGACACAGTATACGGCTCAGCATCACAGGACACAGTATACAGCTAAGCTTCACAGGACACAGTATACAGCTCAGCATCACAGGACAGAGTATATAGCTCAGCATCACAGGACACAGTATACAGCTCAGAATCACAGGACACAGTATACAGCTCAGCATCACAGGACACAGTATACAGCTCAGCATCACAGGACAGAGTAAACAGCTCGGCATCACAGGACACAGTATACAGCTCAGCATCACAGGACACAGTATACAGCTCAGCATCACAGGACACAGTATACAGCTCAGCATCACACGTGGGGTATATAGCAGCCAATATCACAGGTGGGGTAAATTGCAGCCAATATCACAGGTGGGGGTACTTTACAGCCAGTATCACTTTCATATTTTACTGCATTTCTTAAAGTGGTAGATACTGTTTTGTTATTGTGCGCTTTGTTTGTGTGGCATTTCTATATTACATTTCTCATATTTTCATTGTTTGAATAATAACATCCCATTAAAATATTTCCCATCCAGATCATTTATCGAGTCACTGACCCTCTCCTGAGCGACAAAAAAATGTATCCAACTTTATTCCGTATGACACCAGATGATCGGGTCCGTTATCCAACTATTATAAAATTTTTACAGCATTTTGGGTGGAACTGGGTTGGAATAATAACTTCAAGAGATGGCAGTGGTGATGAGGAGTCCCAAGAACTGAGTAATATCCTGAGCCAACATGGGATCTGCACAGATTATATAATTTCAATCACTTCGAGTGGTGAAAACTTTATTCAGCAAGCAAAGATTGTTAGTGAATCAGCAGCTAACGTTATCATAATATGTGAAACTTTACCATTGTACTTTTTTGAGTTTGCTTTTTATTTATCCTCTGCTATAGAAGATATTACATTTATTTTCCCACCATCATGGAATGCAATCAATAATTACTATGATTATCGAACTGCACCAGTCAACTGTAGCTTTGTATTTCTATGGCCACAAACAAATTACCAGGACTTCAGTATTAATGGCCATGAATTCAACTTCTCCAGCTGCTTAACTGACCCAGTACTGGAAGATATTTGGATTCTTTGGTATAGCTGCCTTTCTCCAAATCCACACAAAAATAACTTTTCGCAAGCACGCGCTAAATTATCTCTAGGACCTTGTACAGAAGCAAAAGATATGACTTGGATTTTTTATTATTATTCATCTATAGCTTCCAATGCATACAGGGCTGTATATGTTCTGGCCTATGCATTACATGAAATGTACATGAAGAAAGATAAATCTCTACAAAATGGATTCCAGCACAGAGTAAGTTGGATGATAAGGGGGTTACTTACTAAAATATGGTGTCAAAGTTGGTGCAGTGTCACACAGAAACCAATCAGCTTCCAGGTTTTATTGTCAAAGCTTCATTGAACAAGCTGAAGTTAGAAGCAGATTTTTTTGCCTTTTTTTTTGTTTACTAATTGCTTTGCATATATCATGTTAAAGTGTTACTAAACCCAGTAATATGATACGAGTTCACCCCCCCGGCAGTGCCTTCAACTTATAAATATTCTTAAAATACTGCCACTATATACCTTTTTGGCTGATCTGTATACCACGGTCATGTGATAAACTGCAGGGTCTGCCTGAGTGCTAAGTGTTCAGGTAGGAGGAGATTTCCGCTAGTCTGTGTCCATGTGTTGTTATGGGAGCCGGATCTTCAATGAATCAAGATGTGACATCCCACCCAATGTGTTCTTTTTTAGTTACTGGGCATGGAGGAGTATGGAGGGACTGGGCTGTCATTTAGGATCTGTATGCACACCCACATGTGTGATGTCAATACCATGTGACCTGAAAAGCTCAGCTCAACAAGGAAATGTTCTCTCCAGCAATAGAGACCAAACTGAGTATGTGCAGGAGAGCTACCCTTACTGTGTCTTACTGGCCTTGCCAAGAGAGAACCTGCAGGAGGAGGAGGAGGATGTGTACATATGTACAGAGAGGATCAAAGAGCCTTTTTACACAATACACAGGATAGTGAGTTAAACAAGCATGCTATTCTGAATACACAGACATATTTTACTGTTGTGAGTTTAATAACACTTTAAAAGACACATTCCAGATTAATAAACATTTTCCCTGATATATATATATATATATATATATATATATATATATATTTGTGTATGGTTATGTTTATATACATTTTTGGTTAAAGCGGACCTTTACCCTCCGTGTGAACTTCCCCCCTCTCCAACTCTCTCCCCCACCTTTTCATGAATTTGACATGCTTTTTTAAAATTTACCTTATTTTTTTACAAAAGAGAGATGCCCCGCCCCTCAATGCACATCAATTGCCTATCCCAGGAGGCCTTTAGTCATTCATTCAGAAGTAGGAGGTGGGCCTAGCAACATATCACAGCAAGACTCTGCTTGATGAACCCAGAATAGCCGGTGGGCCTCGCAATAACATCACATGTAAGATGGCAGTGCAGGACCTAGCGCTGACAGAAGGGTCACAGTGGGACAATGCTGGGTCCAGTGACTGGGTGAGTATCTGGACTCAGTATAGAACAACAGGATTTAAGGGGGGCAGAGAAAAGAAAATGATGGTGGGGGTACACTAAAGGTCCTCTTTAAGTCAGTTCAACATATACATTAATAAAAATCAAAGTGCAAAAGATCTAAGCATTTATCCAGAGTGTGTCTCTTTTAATCCCACACTACAAGGGTTAATTGCAGATTTTTGTCTAAGGGAGAGATTTAAGAACATATGCTTACCTTATCCTCTGATCTTCCTCGCTCAAGACCGACCCCTTCAGCTCCTGCAACCCTATGCTCTAGGGGTCTTGAGTCCTTGTGTCATCAAGCCCAGTGCATGCTCCATAGATATTCTGTGGATGTTAGGAACAATCCACCATTGGATCATGGGGGAGTTCTGTTTGCCGGTGGAGCAGAGGATCAGATGAGTATAAAGCTGGGTGAGGGAGCAGCTGTGGAAGCTAGAGCGCTTCAGTATATAAACATCAACATTTATACACATAGATACAAGGAGTGCAGACTAACTTTGAGAATAATACTTAACATACCCAAACTCAGTGCTGGTTAAATTGGAAGAAACTATAAGCTAGAATAGTAAAATATCATAGAAATGCTTAGCTGAGTAATGGAGGGTAGAAGAGATGGCATTGAATTGAATATAGTACTGAGAGAGAGGTAAGAAAAGGGAAGACAGAGAGGGGAAAAGTGAGCGAGAGAGGTAGAGAAGAGAACAGTGGCGGCTAGAATAGCTGGATGTAAGGAAAGACAGGGTGGGTAGGACTAGTTTTCCAGGATCGGTGACTCATATGTCAAATAGGAGACTGAAATAATAAGTGGTGCGGGAGGTGTTTACGGCATCAGGAGATTCCTGTCAAAGTCAGGTGGTAGGCAATTTCTAACCCAGGGGTCCCAAATTTTCTCAAATTTGCGTATTCTGTTGCTGTCTATGGCTTCCATTTTAGCATGTATAAAGGCCTTATTCATTCTGCCTCTGGTCTCAGCCACAACCAGCGCTGGGGATTTCCAAGCCTTGGCAATTGTCTGCTTAGCTGCAGTCGTGAGGAAGACTAGCAGCTTAAACTGAGAGGTAGTCAACTGGCTCGGTTTCAAGTTGAGTAGAGCAATCGATGGGTCAGGAGCAATACTTGTCTCTAAGGCTTTGGAGGTGATAAGGAAGATATGCCTCCAGAATTCCTTTGCTAAGGGACAGTCCCACCAGATGTGGTAAAATGTACCCAGCTCATTACAGCCTCGAAAACAGTCTATCGGGTAAGAAATGGAGATATTTTGCGATTCTGGCTGGCACTAAATAACCTTGATATTGGTCTCCTTAGCCAATATATTGGGGGAGGAAGAATTAGTAGCTGACCATATATTAGACCATTCAGTTATGTCCAATGTACGCCTCAGGTCGGAAGCCCATTTGTCTGCATATGAGGGCAAAGGGTTGTCCAAATCAGTGACTAGCAGCTGATAGAGTAATGAGATGGTGCCTCTGGCATGAGGATTGGATTTACAGATCTGCTCAAAGGAAGATAGGTGAGTCAGAGGTGTATCTGTAGTAAGGGAGGGTGTATAGACGTTCTTTATTTTTAAGTATCAAAATAATTCTGAGCTGGGTATACCATGAGCTTCGCAAAGGGTAGGAAAGGTACTGAAGGAGTTATTGGTGATAAAGTTACGCAGTCGAAGCAGGTTGGAGGAAGCCCAGATTTTGAAGGAATTAGAGGAGTCCCAAGCAGGGGGAAAGGCCGGGTTCCTTAGAAAGGAAAGAAGGGGATTATGAGGAGATTGCAAGCTGCGGGAAACCCTGTGCTTATCCCAGATAGAAAGGGAGTGTTTGATGATTGAGCTGAACAGGCGAGTGCAGTCTGCAGGCCTAAGCCATAGAATGTTAGCAACGGAGATAGGGTCAACTTCGGCGGATTCAATGGCTACCCAAAGTGGGACTTCTTTGGTCGAATGATACTGAGTGAGTTGAGCGATCTGTGCCGCATGGAAGTAAGATGAGAATTTGGGTATACCGAGACCGCCACAACACCTAGGTGCGTAAAGTGTCTTTTGGGGAATACGGGGTCTAACCGATCCCCATATGTAAGAAAGGGTCCTGCACTGCAGCAGGCGCAGGAAGTAGGCTGGGATGGATACAGGGAGTGTACGAAGGAGATAGAGGAACTTAGGGAGGATTGACATCTTAGCCACATTGATTCTGCCAACCCATGAAATGGGTAAGGAGGACCATTGGGACATCAGAGTAGTAACCTTCCTCAATAAAGGGAGGAAATTAGCCGTAAATAAGTCTTCGTAGGACGCAGTTAACTGGACACCAAGGTATGGTAGCTGGTGGGGGGCCCAATCGAAAGGCAACAATGTCTTGGCGAGTTGCAGCTCAGTTGGGGTCAAGGATATGTTCAGGATTTTATACTTATGTGTGTTAACGTGTAGACCGGAAATGCTGGCAAACCTATGTAGAAGGGAGAGGAGATTAGGGGCTGAGATGTGTGGTGATGATAGGTATAACAAGATATCATCTGCTAAAAGGCAGACTTTAAGTTGATGGCCTCCTATCTCAATCCCTTTAATGTTAGGGCCAGTTCTAATTAGCTGTGCAAGCGGTTCGATTAGTAAAGCGAATAGGAGTGGGGAAAGGGGGCACCCCTGTCTTGTGCCGCATCGCACGTCAAGGATCGCAGACTTGTATCCTGAATATTTGATATATGCCCTAGGGCCATTGTAAAGCGACGAGACCCAGGACAGGAAGTGACCCCCGAAGCTCCACCTTTGAAGTATGTACTGCATGTAAGACCAGGAGACGGAATCAAATGCTTTCCTAACGTCCAATAAGAGGAAACAGGTTGGGATATGTCTCTGTCTTGCAATATGGGCCAATAGGAGGGTTCTTCTAATATTATCACCGGCTTGTCTAGCAGGAATAAAGCCTATTTGGTCCCGGTGTATAAGGTCCCCGATGATGGCGTTTAGACGAGTGGCAAGAATTTTAGCTAGTAGCTTGACGTCCAGAATGAGCAGGGAAATAGGGCGAAAGTTAGACCATGAAGAGGGATCAGTGTTTGGTTTAGGAATCATAGATATAATGGCCATAAGTGTTTCTGGTCGGAATGCTTGTCCTTTCAGCAGGGAATTGAAGGTGTTAGTAAGCATAGGAGCTAGGATGTTGGAGAATTGTTTAAAGTAACTGGCGGAAAACCCGTCGGGCCTTCCTGGAATCTCACCTGCAGACATCTCATACCCTCCACACTCCTCTCCTGTACATACTACCCTCTGTCATACCCTCTGCACTCCTCTCTTGTACATACTGTCCTCTGTCATACCTTCTATACTCCTCTCCTGTACATACTGCCTACTGTCATATCCTCCACACTCCTCCCCTGTATATACTGTCTTCTGTTATACCTTTCACACTCCTCCCCTGTACATATAGCCCTCCTTTATACCCCCCGCATTCAGTGGCAACTAGTGAAGTTTTAGGATTGTTGGCACCAGGCCCCGCCCTTCCTTTTTGACCCCTCCTACTTCCAATAAGCCCCACCCCTTATATAATCCACCCACTCCGTCCCCTGTATTCCACATATTGTGTCAGGGGTATACAGCTCAGCATCAAAGGGCACAGTATACAGCTCAGAATCATAGGACACAGTATACAGCTCAGCATCACAGGACACAGTATACAGCTCAGCATCACAGGACACAGTATACAGCTAAGCTTCACAGGGCACAGTATACAGCTCAGCATCACAGGACAGAGTATACAGCTCAGCATCACAGGACACAGTATACAGCTCAGCATCACAGGACACAGTATACAGCTCAGCATCACAGGTGGGGTATATTGCAGCCAATATCACAGGTGGGGGTACTTTACAGCCAGTATCACAGGTGGGGGTACTTTACAGCCAGTATCACAGGTGGGGGTACATTGCAGCCAGTATCACAGATGGGGTATTTTGCAGCCAATATCACAAATGGGGTACTTTGCAGCCAGTATACCAGGTGGGGTTCTTTGCAGCCAGTATCACAGGTGGGGGTATATTGCAGCCAATATCACAGGTGGGGTACTTTTCAGCCGGTATCACAGGTGGGGTACTTTGCAGCCAGTATCACAGGTAGGGGTACTTTGCAGCCAGTATCACAGGTGGGGTACTTTGCAGCCAATATCACAGGTGGGGTACTTTGCAGCCAGTATCACAGGTGGGTACTTTGCAGCCAATATCACAGGTGTGGTACTTTTCAGCCAGTATCACAGGTGGGGTACTTTGCAGCCAATATCAAAGATGGGGTACTTTGCAGCCAGTATCACAGGTAGGGTAGTTTGCAGCCAATATCACAGGTAGGAGTACTTTGCAGCCAGTATCACAGGTGGGGTACTTTTCAGCCAGTATCACAGGTGGGGTACTTTGCAGCCAGTATCACAGGTGGGGTACTTTGCAGAGACCCCCCCCCCTGAAGTCGGGACAAGTCCCACACTTACCCCAGGCAGGCAGGAGCATGCAAAGATTGGCTTGCGGACAGCGGGCTGGAGCCTGTCCCCATCAGTTTGTCGTGCTTCATGCGGTCACCAGTCTATGTGGAAGCGGGAGTCACGTCCGCCGCCACAGTGACCCACCCACCGCATCCATGCCATCCAATCACACTGAGCCACAGGCTCAGGGGAGCCAGTCAGACTATGAATGTGTGCCTGTTCAGCGCACATCCATAGTCTTTAATGGTTGACCAATAGGCTCACTACTTGGCTGTCAGGAGACGAAAAAAAAAAGAAAGTCAATGTACCGATGCCACCTTTAAGGGGCCGGCTTGACTTTTTTTTTCTTAGCCAGCGGGGAGGCAGCGCCCAAGCTCTCCTGTACACACTACCCTCTGTCATATCCTTCACACTCCTCTCATGTACATACCGCCCTCTGTTATACCCTCCACACTCCTCTCATGTACATACCGCTCTCTGTTATACCCTCCATACTCCTCTCCTGTATATACTGCCCTCTGTCACACCCTCCACACTCCTCCCCTGTACATACCGCCTTCTGTTATACCCTCCACATTCCTCTCCTGTATACTGCTCTCTGCCATACCCTCCATACTCCTCTCCTGTACCACCCTCTGTCATACCCTCCACACTCCTCCCCTGTACATATTACCCTCTTTTATACCCTCTGTATTCTTCTCCTGTACATACTACCCTCTATCATACACTCCACACTGTTCTCCTGTACATACAGCCCTCTGTCATACCCTCTACACTACTCTCCTATTAATTTTGCTCATAGTCATACCCTTTTCCACAATGCTCCTTCATATACTTCTCACCACTATACACCCCCACTCCTCTCCTGCTACTGCCATGTCCTCTCCATAAATTCCTTTCACAATATTCCTATTGGGCTTTCCCCAGTGAGATCCCACCTAGAGTACCCACATTGTTTTTCTGAGATCCAACCTTCAGCACACAGATTGATCTTCCCCAGTGAGATCCCTCCCCCAGCACTTACAAATTGTTTTTTTTTAAAGGGGAATCAACTTAACCAACACACACTGATATAATAACACTGGTGGTATTCCCTTTAGTATATATAATCAATAAGTGCGGTGCAAAATTGAGTAACAATAAAATAACATATACCATATAATGTTAAAAAATAGTCCATATGTAAAGGCCAAAGATTAATCATACAGGTCAAAGATTTTTCATAAAGGAGGAGTATCAGAGTGAAGAAAAGAAAAATGCAGCATCTTCACAGACACCGATGTCAGATCCCTTCACCCACTGAAAAAAAAAATTGACAGTGCATGTCAGTTCCGCTTTGGTATATAAACAGCAATCGCACCAAAATACTCACCATGCCTCTTATCAAATTTCTTGGAGTGCTTACTTCCCAAAAAGGGGTCTTTTGGGGGGTGTTTGTACTATTCTGGCATTTCAGGGCCTCTGAAACTGTGATAGGTATTGAGGAAGTGACATGGGGAAATTAAATCCTTTGAAAGTCTGAAGGTGGTCATTAGATTTTTGGGTCTGTACGTGGTTAGGCTGCCAAAAAGTGTCTCACGTGTGGCAATTGTGTAAATTGCCGCACTAAAATATGATAATGTACAAGGAGACTCAACTAAAATTAAATATAACGGGGGGGGAGAGGGTTTGGCCAACAATGGATGGCTGAGTAAGCACATTGCTGAGCTCTGTGCCTTCCCGATAGGGGCAGGCTACTTCCCCAACATTGCATAGTGGCAATCTGCATTTCAGCGCCAAGCTCTCTCTCTGCTGATCCCGCTGATCTACAGAAGGGCACTATGCAGAGATATCTGCTCTGTAGAGCTCTGCCTGATCCCTGGACTCCTAAGGAGAAGATGGTGAGCAGTTGGAACACAGGGTAAATCAAGCCTCCTCCCTCCACCCCGGAGGCAGCTCACTCCTCTGAGGACAGTGCGATGGAGCTCCTGCCTCCCCGATCGGATCCACCGGCCTCTATCACCCAGTCAGTAATGTCTCCTGACACACAAGCAGTAGTGTAGGAGAGGATCTGGCAGACCTGCACTCTTCAGCCTCAGTGGGCCTTCCAGACCTGATGCCTCGGCCCTTCTCTCTGCCTTATGGGCAGAATTTTAGTCCTGGGCAGTTAAAATGGAATCATAACTACACGGTGAACTGAATGCCCTAAAGCAAATGGTTTCAGCATCAGCAGTGGCTGTGCCAGCTCTGACTACTGCTCAAGAATAGCATGCAGCCTGCATGACAGCACTCAAATCCTTGTCTAAGGCACACATCCGCCATCTATGACAACACCAGCTCTGTATAGAGAACAAAAGCCACAGAAACAACGTTAGGTTCCAAGGTATATCTGAAGCAATGCCTGGTGCTGATCTAAGGCCCACTGTCATATCCATTCTCAACCAGGTCTTGGGTAGGGAAACTTCAACACCCATTGAACTTGACCGAGTACATAGAGTGGGTAGAGTGGGGGGCCGGGTGGCACCCGAGATGGCCACCCTCGTGATATCTTTTGCCAGAATCACTATTACACCCTTAAAACTGAAGTAATGTGTAAGGCATGGCGCTTGGGCCAAGTGGACTTTTACAGATCCTCTGTTCATCTATAGCCGGACCTATCTCACAATACATTATACATGCGATGTGTGGTTCACCCCCTGCTAGATTTGATACAACAAGCTGGAGCTTCTTAAACCTGGGGCCAATCCTTTAGGGTCAAGGTGACCCAAGATGACAACAAATTTGTTTTGCCTCATCAGGACCAACTCCCTGACTTCTTCTTCTTCCTTGAGCAAGACCCGGTGGCTGTCCCACACTGGTTGGATCCTCCAGATGACAGTTCAAGGCCATTCTGAATTGGCACTCTCCCACAACATCATAGACATCCAGGGTCTAGGTCAACATCTTCTGATCCTAGAACACGATGACCCACCTCTCCAGAAGATTGATCCAGACCTCCCCTGATGTCTACTGATCTGACCCTGCCTCACACAGCTAATCTGTTGCCAAGGGGTCCTACCTGATATCTTGAACTTTTGCCAGGTTTGCCCTGTGATGCACTTTCTCACCTGCATTCTTCCTTATGAATGCATGACCACCTGAACATTTAGTTAGACACCATCTGATCAACAGTTTCAATAGAATTACAAGCTCTTTCCCTGCCCTTTGCTGGTAAGATCAATCTAGCTGGGGTTTGGGGGGACAATAGGCACCTGAAGCTTTCCGTTCCATTCTGTTTTGGAATATGTTTGCTACCAGATTTCATTGAATGCCATTGCACCCTCTCTCCTGTACTTGCCCTCTGGTTGAGTTGCCCTCTGGTTGAGGACAAAATAATTAGTTCTGGTCAACTTTTCTCCTTTACTTGATCAATATCTGATGGTTGATTTTCACAGGCAGGGGGACAATTGGATCTGTGCAGAGACATGCTTTTAAAGGGTTTTTCCTGGTGGTGCTAAGCCTCGCCCTGTCATGGGATGTTTGAGTGGTGGTCTGAATACATTCTCTCAGGGTTTTCTCTTACTACCTACATGGATCTCTTACATCTGTGTTACATCCATGTCTGTTTATCCTTGCAGTTAGGGATTTGCTGACTTCCTCATGGTTAACCCTGAGTGACTTAACATCGGACTAGGTGTCATATTACCTAAAATGCTTCTATTAGTGATGTTTTTGCTATTAGGATCATGTTTACCTTTTACCTGACTAAGTAGGGGTACTCCTAATTTAAATTTGGTTATTGGTCTACTTACTTGAGGGTGTTGGTTATATGATGCCCTTTTTTACTTTTATCCAGTTTAAATGTTTTTTTTTTCAGTTCACTTCTCCTTATGCACAGAAATAGTCGCTCTGACAGGGGCAATAGAGCTTCCTCTCAAGAATGTCCATAATATTAGTTTGGGATGTCACCTGTTAGAATGTATTGCTTATGCCACATTTATACCTCAAATAATGGGTATGTTATATATATGTTATTGATGCCTGCTATGCTGTTGGGATCACAACTCGGAACTCTCCACTTGTGCCTTACGTGTGATATTTCATGCAGTGTTTTGCTTTTAGGAGCGCTTTCGAATCTTAGACAGCTCTCCCCAGGTATCTTTCCGCCTAATTCTTATTTCTTTTCTGTATCCTTGTGTTTCCTTTCTCCTTTTCCTTTCCTTCTTCTCCCTCTTTCCCTCTGTCTCTCTATACTCATTCTCTTCTCCTTTCTCCCTAGTTTCTTTTGCTTTAGCCCCCCTCTCCCATACACTCCATCACCCCCACTTAAAATTCTGCTCATATAATGTACTTTAAATGGCCTTAATATTGCCTCTAAAAGAGGGCAAATCCTCTGTCAAATGCACAAACTCCAGTTCAATGTGCTCCTCTTGCAGTAGACACATTTCCACTCTAATTCCACCTCTTCCTGCTCCAACAGATACTTTAACAGGTGGATTCACAGCACAAACCTGTAACAAAAATAAAAAGGAGCCTCTATTGCTTTCCATAAAGCACTCCCTATCAAACTACTTGATCATATAGCAGATCCACAGGGAAGGTATGTTTTTATGACATTTTCACTATGGGGAACCAAATTTACAGTAGCCAACATCTACCTACCAAACATTAACCAAATCTTATCAGCTTTGCAGTACCTAAAGATCTTAGCAGGTTTCGTGGAGGGCAAGCTTAAACTTGCTCTTCACCGAGTGGCGTATCATCCATGTGTGCAGGGTGTGCATTGCACACGGGCCTCCAAGGCCAGGGGGGCCCACTGTGTCCTGTCACACTCTGCACACATGGAGTAACACAAATGCAATGTGCACACAGGCAGTGGGGCTGCTCTGCAGAATGATCTGCTAAACATACAGTACTTCTGAACTATCCCAGCTTTGGAGCAGTGGGCACAGCCCATGGCTGAATCTAGGGGAGTTCACTGTGCCCCCCCAGACAACACCTACCAGGATGAACATTGTGCCTGGACAGGGTTGCCAAACGTAAGTCAGAAGAAGCTGTCAGGTTGGGGTAAGTGGGCTGGCTGCACCTGTGAAGCTGAAGTATTGATTTCTCCCTTAGCTAAGCCAGCACACCCCCCTCCCCCTTTCCACAGAGATTGGACAAGAGAGGAGAGAGATATTGATTTGCTCCTCCTCCTGCCCCTTTCTTCTGTGTCTACCCCACCCACACTCCAGTCCCTAGATAGTGTCATGCCCAGGAATGGGGTGTGGGTGGGAAATTTGAAGCACTGCAGGGGACAGATCCATGTGAGCATATGATTGCCGATATCTGAGCCTACAGAGACCAGCCCGAGTAAGTGATCTCTACAATACCACTGGACTCTCCCCATCTTTCTCCATTCTCTCCTTATCTAGTACTTAGGGCAACTGAACTCAGATGTAAGGGGCACCCTCCACCAGGCTCTGATGTAAGGGCACCCTCTACCAGGCTCTGATGTAAGGGCACCCTCCATCAGGCTCTGATGTAAGGAGGCACCCTCCGCCAGGCTCTGATGTAAGAACATCCTCCACCAGGCTCTGATGTAAGGGGGCATTCTCTGCCAGGCTCTGATGCAAGGGGGCACCCTCCGACAGGCTCTGATGTAAGGGCACCCTCCACCAGGCTCTAATGTAAGGGCACACTCTCTGCCAGGCTCTGATGTAAGGGGGTACCCCTCTACTGGGCTTTGATGTAAGGGCACCCTCTGCCAGGCTCTGATGTAAGGGCACCTTCCACCAGGCTCTAATGTAAGGAGGCACCTTCTGCCAGGCTCTGATGTAAGGTGGTACCCTACTCCAGGCTCTGATGTATGAGCACCCTCCGCCAGGCTCTGATGTAAGGGCACCCCCTGCCAGGCTCATATGTAAGGGCACCCTCCGCCAGGCTTCGATATAAGGGCGCCCTCTGCCAGGCTCTGATGTAAGACAAACTAGAGTTAGGCCCGGTGGGATTTTACACAGCACTATAAAACCCAAAGAGTATTGAACAAGTATATAATAAAGTGCAAACATTTATTGAGATAAAACATCACAAAAGAAAGTGACATAAAAACACAGAAATATGGTGAGGACCACTGTGGACATATGATAACAATATTAGGACAGAAGACCAGCCTGGCCTAGAGTATGGCCTGAGGCTCTGATGTAAGGGCACCCTCTGCCAGACTCTGATGTAAGATGGCACCCTCCACCAGGCTCTAATGTAAGGGGGCATCCTCCACCAGGTTCTGATGTAAGGGCACCCTCCGCCAGGCTCTGATGTAAGTGCTCCTCCGCCAGGCTCTGATGTAAGGGGGCCCCCTCTGCCAGGCTCTGATGTAAGGGCACCCTCCACCAGGCTCTGATGTAAGGGCACCCTCCACCAGGCTTTGATGTAAGGGGCACTCTCCATCAGGCTTTGATGTAAGGGGGAACCCCCCACCAGGCTCTGATGTAAAGGGGCACCCTCCTCTAGGCTCTGATGTAAGATGGCACCCTCCACCAGGCTCTGATGTAAGGGGACACCCTCCACCAGGCTCTGATGTAAGAGGGCACCCTCCAATAGGCTCTGATGTAAGGGGGCACCCTCTGCCAGGCTCTGATATAAGGGCACCCTCCACCAGGCTCTGATATAGGGGCACCCTCCCCCAGGTGCTGATGTAAGAGGGCACCCTCTGCCAGGCTCTGATGTAAGGGGGCCCCCTCTGTCAGGCTCTGATGTAAGGGCATCCTCCGCCAGGCTCTGATGTAAGGGCACCCTCTGCCAGGCTTTGATATAAGGGGCACCCTCCACCAGGCTCTGAGGTAAAGGCACCCTCCACCAGGCTCTGATGTAAAGGGGCACCCTCTGCCATGCTTTGATTTAACGGGGCATGCCAGCCAGATTCTGATATAAGGGGGAACGCCGCTGACTTCTGATATAAGGGGATACACTGCTGTGATGTGAAACTCTGTAAGGGGGCAATTTCTGATGTAAGGGGGACTCTTCAGATTTTGATGTAAGGTGGTGGCGCTCTGATGTAAGAGGGAACTCTGATGTATGCTGGGGACTTTGGTGGAAGGGAGGACTCTGATGTGAATGTGGCACACAACCTGACTGCTGATTTGTTCTGTTTGTTACTTGATCCTTACCCCTGTAATCTATGCATTATGTTGTATTGGATAATTGGTAATTATGCGGGGCGGCACCATGTTTTACTGTACCAGGTGACACCAACTCTAGTGATGCTACTGGTGCCTGGCCGCTGGCAGAGTGATCTTCAGGCTTGTGTGCAGTGCCGGGACTTGTCTTCTGACCAGGGGCAAACGACTGACCATAGTGTTCATGGCAGTTTACACTGGGAAATCCCAACCGCTGCCTCACCCTGCAGTGAGACATGGCACCCAGACTGGTACGGGGACTTCCAGGAGAACACTAATGTAAGGGAGGGTGCAATCTGCTCATGCTGTGTGTGAATCTCTGATGTCAGCCTACTCTGCTTGGACTTGTAGTACCCTCTGTGGGGGACTGAGATATGGCAGCCTCCTATGCTGGGATGTGTAGGGCCCTAGGGTGTGGGGGGACTAAGGGATCTTCTGTACCCCACAGAGGGCACTACAAGTCCCAGCATAGTGGGCTCCCATTCCTCAGTCCCCTGTAATCTAGGGCAATAAAAGTCACAGCATAGCAGGCTGCTCTGACAGGATAGAAGAAGGAGCCTGGGAAAAAGGAGATCTCCCTGCACTGAGGGAGAGGGGAGATTCATGCTCAGAGTGATTAAGATTTTTGGAGGGGAGAACAAGTTTACTGGTGGGGGAGTAAAATTTGTGCTTGTAGGGGGGATTTGGGGATATAAAAGAATTGGTGTAAGAAGGAGGTGAGGATTTATACCAGAGGAGGAAATATGGGGGCTTTTGTGCTGAGATGGGGTTTGGGGTGGGGGTAAGAGAATTTATATAAGAAGGGGGAGTTTGGGGGATTTATACTGGAAGGCGGGATGATTTGTAATTGGAGGGGGAAGAGTGAGGAAAGGGTTTGTGCTGATCAGGAGATTTGTACTAGGAGGGAGGAGAAGGAGGCAAGGGTTTGTGCTGAGGCGGGGGGTGTGCTGGAAGGGGGTATGAGGCAGTAAGGATTTGTGCTGAGAGGGGGATTTGAGGGTAAGAGAATTTGTGTAAGAAAGAAGAATTTGGGGAGATTTATACTGGAAGGAGGGGTATGGGCGTGATTTTTGGTGAGGGGGGATCTGTGTTGGGATAGGGGAGGTGGAGGCAAGGGTTTGTTCTTAGGAGGTATTTGTGCTGAGAGGGGTGATTTGTACTGGAAGGAGTTATATGAGGGTGAGGATTTGTGCTGGTAGGGGGGATCTGTGTTGAGAGGGGGTTTTCGTTGAGAGGGATTGGGGGTAAGATAATTTTGTGAATGGAGGGGTTTTGGGGAGATTTATGTCAGAAGGGGGGATATGGGGAGTGAGGATTTGGGCTGAGAGAGGAGATTTGTGCTAGAAGGGGGTATATAGGGGTGTTTGCCCTGGGCACGGAATGATCTTTTCCCAGCATTAGCGCACTCTATAAATTGCAAGGGCAGAGCTGTGAAGAGAGAGAGCCGGGTGCCGATGTGAGGACTGAATTGGAAGCTGCTCCAGCTTGTACTGACAAGGTGGTGACTGTGGTGGCCAGGAACAACAAACTTGTGAGCACCTGGTGGCCCCGCTGAGTGGAGTGGCACACACACGTTTCTTTTTTTTTTTGTTTACAAAAGATTTTATTGGAAGGTAAATACAAACAGATCTTATAAAGATAAGTCATCATTTCAATGGGGATATATATAAAATAAACATGAAATGACGTAAGAAGATGCATTTGTACGTAAAAAAAGAGAGGTAAGACTAGACAAGGAATAAGGCAGATATTTAGCGGATCAATGTGATAATAAAATGTACTCTATTATTATATAATATACCAGTTATTCAAGTATTTTCTCACATAATTCCCATTTCTGCTCAAAAGTAATCATGGTATCGTTCAGGGTGTGGTCTATTCTCTCCATGAGTCTAACAGAGGACATTTTGGTCGAAACCTGATTCCATGGAAGTGTGGGGGTATGCCAATTACATGCAATCATCCAGTGGATAGAATTTATAAGAGTATGTAATCTATTGCAGGGTTTGGATAAGTCTGGGATGTTTGAGAAAAGGAGGCATATATGAGGGGTGAGAATGACAGGATTGTCTGTAAGCTTAGAAATTAAATTAGAGACTTGGCGCCATATAGGCTTAAGTGAATCGCAATCCCAGAATAGATGGCGGAAGGTACCCAGGTGAGTGCATCCCCTGAAACAGTTCAGAGGGGAAGAGGGGTAGTATGGATGAATTTTCGTGGGTGTCATGTACCATCTAGTTAGTCATTTTAGAGGAGATTCTCTAATGGAGGGGGAAAGGGAAGATTTATTAAGATTATCAATCATCCGAGTCCAGTCTTTAAGTGAGAGAGAGCAGTCTAGCTCAGATTCCCATTGGAGCATGGGTTTTGTTTTCTGAGCCAGAGAGGAGCTAGAGAAACCTTTATATAACAATGAGATTTGGTCTTGTCTCTGGGAGAGGAGATACAGATATGTTCAAACTGTCTAATTAAAGGGTGGAGAGTAAGGGCATAGTATTGTGAGAAAAAATCCTAATTAGAGAGTAGTTATGAAGTTCTGTGTTGGGAAGATTATATTTAGACTTAAGGGCTTCAAAGGATTGGAAGATATTATTTTGGGATAGGGACTTCAATGTAGTTAGGCCATGATTGATCCAAATAGAGAAGTTATCTGAGTTTTCAAAAGCTTGGTGGAAGCGCGGGTCGCCTAAAAATGTAGCTAATCATGGGATGTTAGATTGTAACACATATAAGGGACTATGTTTTCTCCACAGTTGGAGAAACGGTGCCACTATAGTGATAAGATTGAGGATTTTTTTCATGGGGATTGTTGAAGTCCATAGGATTCCCTTAAGAGAGTATGGTTTGATTAAAAGTTTTTCAAAGGATATCCATGGGATATTGTTCTCTCCAGCAAACCATTGGGCTGTTTGGGAAAATCTTGCAGCTAAATAATAAAGCCAGATATTAGGAAGGCCGAAACCACTGTGGGATTGGGGCCTATATAACAATGCATTACTACATCTTGGTTTTATATCTGACCAGACAAATTTATTGATAATGCGTTGGATAGTGTCAATTTTATTTTTCCAGACCAGTATTGGTAATGCTCTAAATAAAAACAGTCGTTTTGGTAATATGGACACCTTAATGGTGCAAACTCTTCCAAGGAAGGGGATGCGAAATGTGGACCAAGATTTAAGGTTTGAAGTTATCTTGGTAAAGAGAGAGGTAAAGTTATGATGTATGAGAGTTTTGATTGATGGGGTGATATTAATGCCCAAGTATTTAAATGAGGTGGGGCACCATTTAAAGTAAAATGTTTTCCTAATGTCTGTGGTGAGATCTTGACGGAGGTTTATGCCCATAGCTGAGCATTTGGAGAGATTAACCCCTAGGCCAGAGATGTTGAAGAAAATATCCAATTCCTTAGTAAGAAAAGGTAGAGAGGACAGAGGGTCAGATAGAAAGAGGAGAACATCATCTGCGTACAGTGAAAGTTTAAATTCATGGGGGCCTATTGTGTAACCTTTGATGTTTGGGTTGTTCCTAATGGCACAAGCTAGAGGCTCAATAGCAAGAGCAAATAGAAGGGGTGAGAGTGGAAAACCCTGTCTGGTGCCGTGTCTTAAAGGGAAGAAATCAGTTACAACCTGGTAGTCTTATTCTGGTTTGTGGGTTGTGATAAAGGGCTGTGAAGCCATGTATAAATTTTGCGGGGATTCCAAATTTGGGGAGGAGAATACTAAGATATGACCAATTTACGCTGTCAAATGCCTTATTGATATCTAGGCTAAGTAGGCACGTGGGTTTAGTCTTGAATTATATTAGTGACAAGCCTAATGTTATCCGTGATTGGTTTCCCTGGTATAAAACCTGTCTAATCTGGGGCTATAAGAGATGTAATAGAGGATGCTAGTCTATTTGCAAGGATGCTGCCAAAAATTTTTATATCATTGTTTAGGACTGAGATGGGACGGAAGTTTTGGGGTAGTGAATGGTCTTTGTTTGGTTTGGGGATTAAAGACATATTAGCTAATAGCATTTCCGGGGGAAACTGATTCCCTTGGAGGATATAATTAAAGAGATTTGAGAGTCTTGGGGCTTTTACATGAGAATTTTTTTTGTGATAATTAGTTGAAAAGGCATCGGGGCCAGGGGCGGTAGAGGATTTTAGAGATTTTATGACTTCTACAATTTCTTTTTCTGAGCAAGGTTCATTAAGAGCCTCGATCTGGTTGTTTGTGAGAGAAGGGAGGGATAAATTGTCTAACCAGCTAGTGGAGCTAGGGTGAGAAGGAGGGGGGGTTGTAGAGAGAAGTTGTTTATAAAAATCCGTAAAGATTCCCAAACCCTCTCATGGATGAGTAGTTAGGTTTCCATTGTTATGTCTAAGTTTATATGTGTGGGTAGGGTTGTTTGCTTGTTTTAATTTTTTAGCAAACATTGAGAATATGTCATTACTGTGGAGTAAAAATTTTGACTTAGAAAATCTCATGGATTTTTCAGCATCAGATGAAAGTAGAGCGTCAAGTTCTGCTCGTTTCTTATGGATCTGTACATTTATATCTGCCGGGGAATTATTTAACTTGTTATATAATTGATTTAGCTGGGTAGTGAGATTTTTGATATCTATGAGTCTGTTTTTTTTTTATTTTTAGAGGCTATATTGATTAAGTGGCCTCTGATAACAGCTTTATGAGCCATCCAGATATTTGTGGGAGAAGTATCATCTCTATCATTGATGGAAAAGTATTCTTTTAGATGTGAGTCAATTTGGGTTATGGTAGCAGGATTTGTTAGCATGGAGTCGTTTATCCTCCAGTTAAATGGTGTCGGTGCAAGGCCTATGTTTGAGGTATGAAAGGAGACTATTAGGTGGTCAGACCAGGGACAAGGGTGAATATCTGCTTTTAACGAGTTGGCCAACAATATTGGGGTAGTGAATATATAGTCAAGTCTGGAGTGGCAATCATGAGGGTGGGAATAGAAGGTATAAGATTTACATCCTATATTATGGGCTCTCCAGGTGTCTATCAATTGAGTTTCGTTCAGAGAATGTGTAAGGCCCCTTTCACACTGAGGCGTTTGAAAAATGCGTACAAAACATCAAGCGTTATTGCCGTGTTTTTGTCGCGTTTTTCCCGCATTAGCGCTATAATTAGCACTAATGCCAAAGCATTTTTCAAGCGCTTTTGAAGCGCTAGCATTAAATAAATAGCACATCTTCCTACATTACATCATGTTTACTCCCTGGTATTTTGACATTTCCACAACCTCTGGGCGTTTTGCTGGCGCTTTTAACACACTTTTAACATGCTTTTAAAGCGCTTTACATTCATTTCAATGTATATGGGCATTTTTAATGCACTATTTTTAGCGCTCAGAATAAGCACAAAAAATCATGCTTGCAGGACTTTTTTAAATGCGGCGCCAGCGTGACGCCCAAGTGTGAATAGATACATTGGAATTAATGGGCAGTGTTTTAGAAGCGTTCTGGAAGCGCTATTTTTAGCACAAAAACGCTAGGAAAGCACCTCAGTGTGAAAGTTGCCTAAGAGTTTTTGGAAAGGCTTTAGACCATGGAGTGGTATGACTTCTATCCAATAAAGGGTTAACGGTTAGGTTGAAATCACCACCAATGATAAGATGAGTAGAGTTGCAATTGGATAAAGTGTTAAAAAATGTGTTAAAGAAGGTAGCCTGTGACTCATTTGGGGCATAGATTGAGGCAATTGTGACCTTTTTCCCATTGAGAGAGCCCCTAATGAATAAGAAGCGGCTATCAACGTCTCTGAATATATTTTGAACATCAAAAATAACAGAATTACAAATAAAAATAGCAGCGTCTCTTGTTTTATTGGAGTACGAGGTACAGTAATACTGGCTATAAGTCTTATCAAAAATTTAGGGTGATTTTGGGAAGCAAAGCATGAGTATTATGTCTGTTCCAAGGCGCTTATAGTGGCTGAACACCTTTTTCCTTTTATTTGGGGAGTTAAACCCCTGTACATTATGTGAGAGGATTCTAAGTCCCATTGGGGTTAAACGAGGGGTTAAGCAAAAGAATTATAAAGGATCTCTCTATCAATCTTATGAGAGAGAATCCTTTCATATGAGATAGCTGTGAGATTAAATATGTGTTTATAATAGACCAATGTGTATTGTGCAACGGAATATTGTACCATCGCTCCATAGACAATACCAAAGCATCATACCATGCATGATAACAAAAGCAAACAATGATGATCAAGTGAAGTGTATAAAACAAAAAAAAACATAAGAACCTTCCAAATAGCCTTTTCAAACGATAAGAAATAAGGATGGCTGTTGTTATAAGCCAATAGATACGGGGGTCTATATATAACATAACCTTAGACGAAAAAAAAAACCTATGTGTGGACAAAATCGTCCACTACTTGGCCAGGGAGACACACGGGGCAAACAAAAAAAGAAAGTTTCACGCCCATATTGGAGTCCAAGGCCAAGAGGGGGTGCAATAAAACACGGTGCAGCTGATAGGAGAGGGCTAATGTTGAAATTCAATACACAGGAGAACGAGAATGATAAAAAAAAAAAACTGTTATAAACTGTATAACTAAAACAGAAAGAAAAATTGAATGTGCTCCCGGAGCTGGACCGCCAAACCTCCTGCGTAGGGAGAGAGAAAGGAAAAAAAAAGGGGGGCTTTTGTGTGTTGACTCCCTTAGAAAATTTACTATACCCATTATATCTTACATGAGTTACATCTACTTGTAACCTGCTATGCAGGGGCCAAGATCCATCCTGATTTCTTATAATTATAGGACCTCTATATTCACAGATAGAAAAAAACATCCTACAAAATGAGAGAACAAAGTTTGCATGTGATAAAGTAAACACAATTTCAAAACTTATATTGTAATAAAGACCAGTACAGTCCTATGAGGGCATTTATATAGGGCAAAAATGTGCAACTTTTAACCCTTTGACGTTACAATGGAGTGGTTCATCAGTGGAAGAAAAAAAAAAGGAGGTAAATATCAAAATAAAAATTGAAATAGGTTTCCTGCAGGGGTGGCTAATAGCTAATTCCAATAGTTCAGTTCTTGTGTAGAGGAGGATATTGTATGTTATGTTTAGAAACTATGCGTCCAAGTCTCTAAGTGATTGATGCCATCTCCTTTGGCCGCCCCGGGAGGCCGGCGTATTCCATATTGGAGAGGGTCTCGGGGTAGTGGATAGACTAAGAGAGGGCTTAGGATCCAAAAGGCCCAATTTAACCACGAGCTCCTTTCCTTCTGTGAGGTTAAAGGCTATATATGTAGTGCCGCTATGTGGAACAGTCAATTTAAAGAGGAAACCCCATCTATATCTGATCCTGGCTGTTTGGAGGACAGGAGTAACCTCTTTCATTCTGCATCTTCGATCAAGAGTGGCTTGTGATATATCCGGGAATATTTGGATTCTATTGCCTTCAAAATCAATGTTGGGGGTACTCCTAGAAGCACGGAGGATGTCTTCTTTTATTAGATAATCTTTGAGACAGAGAATAATGTCTCTTGGGGGTTTGTCCACTGGGGGTTTTGGGTGGAGTGCCCTGTGGATTCTGCCACAAGTGAAAGCAGACGCCATTTTGTCCGGGAACTAATTTTTGGAAAATTTTAAGAATGGCGGGCATCAAATCTGAGACTGTCTCGGAGATTTTTGCGGCAGTTACGGTTATCTAAATCTTCTAATTGCGTTTGTACTAATGCAAATTTTTCAGACAGTGTTTCAAATTCACTCCTTAGGTCATTGTGTGCAAGAGAAAGTTTGTTGTGCTTTGTTTCTAATATTTCCATGCGGCTTCCCAAAGCTGCAATCTCCTGTGTGAGAGTATTAGTGAATTTACTGATTTCAACCTGTATTTTGTCCGCTAATTTTTCAAACATAGAGGAAAGACTCACGTCTAGATCTGCTTTAGTCAGATGTGGCGGATAGTCATTTATTGGGGCTGAGGAGAGCTGTGCCTTTGCAACGGTGGCAGGGGGTTGAGCTTTGGTGCTATTTTGGGACATCTTTCTCTGCTTTTGCGAAGATCTGAGAAGGTAGTTGGTAAGGTGCTTTTGGGGCTGACTGGAGCCTGATTTTTTAGCTGTCGGCATGCAAGCAGAAATAGGGAATGGTTATGAGTAGAGTTGAGCGAACCTCTGGAAGTTCGGGTTCTGCTGGTCCGGCCGAACTTCGGGACAAAGTCCGGGTCCGGGTCCGGATGGAACCCGAACGATCGCACGGACACCGAACCCCATTGAAATCAATGGGGACCCGAACTTTTAGGCACAAAAATGGCTGTAACAAAGTCCTGGAAAGCCCTAGAGGGCTGCAAAAGGAAGGAAATGGGGGGTAAGGGTGGGACAAGTGACCTACAAAGAAATGGGGACAGGGAAATAACTTTAAATATTTTTTAAAAAATAAAAACATAAAAAATGCAAAAATGGAGGTGAATGTGGATCATCTTCAAACTGTGTCTGAAAAGTATTAATTAACGGTAGAAGCCATATAACTGTTCTAAAATCATCTTCAAACTAGGGCAAGTGCCCTACAAAAAAATGGGGATAGGGAAAATAAATTAAAATCAAATAAAAAAATGGGA
>BLSH010394331.1:313593-329641 GCA_018402905.1 Glandirana rugosa
GGCTGCATAACTGCCCCCACCTGTGTTACTGTCTGCATAATTGCCCCCACCTGTGTCACTGGCTACATAACTGCCCCCACCTGTGTCACTGGCTGCAAACTGCCCCCACCTGTTTCACTGTATACTGTGTCCTGTGATGCTGAGCTGTATACTGTGCCCTGTGATGCTGAGCTGTATACTGTATCCTGTGATGCTGAGCTGTATACCCCTGACACAATATGTGGAATACAGGGGACGGAGTGGGTGGATTCTATAAGGGGCGGGGCTTATTAAAAGTAGGAGGGGTCAAAGGGAAGGGCGGGGCCTGGCGCCCCCCCATCCAAAAACTTCACCAGCCGCCACTGCTCCAGTAACATTTAACATTGGCTTCTATGGAAAATCTTTGTCAGCTTGACATGGCACTGGAGCAGTGCCATGTCAAGCTGACCAAGATTTTCCATAGACGCCAATGGTAAATGTTACAGGAGTAGTGCCATGTCAAGCTGACCAAGATTTTCCATAGACCCCAATGCTAAATGTTACTGGAGCCATGTCATGTCAAGCTGACCAAGATCTCTCAGGAGTCAATGCAAAGCCGGAAATGACGTACGACGTACGGCGTAAAGGAGGAAGTGAAATTAGATATAGGCATAAATCAGATAAGTAAACAGAAAAAAAATTAATAAATTGCCAATTCATTTTAAGGATGCAGATGAGAAATGTGGGTGAAACTCTGCTTGAAGGACATTTTTTAATGATAAAAGATGGAACTTTTCTGACAAAAGGACACTGTTAATGTATATTGTGATGTCAAGAATTTATTCATACAGATTGATGGGTCCGCTTTTGTTAAATAAAACATTATAGGGTCTATTTATAAAGCAGTGAATGTGACTTTCACCAAACATTCCCTGGTGGGGAATCAGTCGCTGTCATATAAACACATGGACCTGGTAGATTCTCCTGCAGAGAATGTTTGCTGAATGCTATACAGTATTTGCTGCTTTATAAAGCTTCCCCCGTGTTTATAATAAAGTGAAACATCTATATAAGAAAGAAAACACAGGAGACACATAAAAGTTTCCTTGTTTTATTACTGAATAAGAGAAGTATTCTGGATTACCGTACTTTAGTCAGACTTTGGACAAATTCTCTTTACAACAAAAATAGATTTAGAGAATAGTATAGAAGAGCATACCAAATGTATCAGTGGTCCCTATCACACAGAGCTTGCACTCTAAATCAATATTTTAGCAGCACAGGTGCTTTAATTCATATGGCATATCCTGGCAGCATGTGACTGGTGGGGGGGGGGGGATGATGGGACTTGTAGTTCCTGTGTGGATGGATGCAGAGTTTGGTCTGTGCTTGTGATTGGATACGGGTTAAATAATCTGAGATGATTTAGAGCAAGTGTCTCCAAACCTAGAGGGCCACATTGTGTATTTTAAAAATAATTCCAAGCTGGAAAATCCCTATCAGGGACCTGATCAGAGTTGTACTATATATTAAGCTCCCCATCAGGGCCCCCTTACATCAAAGTTTACCTTAGGAGGCCCCCTTACATTAGGGTTCCCCTCAGAGTACTGACCTAAATCAGAGTTTTCCATACATCAGGGTCCCCATCAGAGTTCTCCCTTACATTAGGCCTCCCATCAGAGTTCTCCCTTAAATCAGGGTCCCTATCACAGTACCACCTTAAATCAGAGTCCTCCATACATCAGGGTCCCCATCAGAGTTCTCCCTTACATTAGGCTACCCATCGGGGTCCCCTTACATCAGAGTCTGCCTTAGGAGGCCCCCCTTACATTGGAATCCCCATTAGAGTCTCACCTTAAATCAGAGGCCCCCATACATCAGGGTCCCCATCAGTGTTCTCCCTTAAATCAGGGTCCTTATCACAGCACCGCCTTAAATCAGAGTCCTCCATACATCAGGTCTCCACCAGAGTTCCCCTTTACATTAGGCTCCCCATCATGGTCCCCTTATATCAGAGTCTGCCTTAGGAGGCCCCCCTACATCAGAGTCTTGCCTTAAATTAGAGGCCCCCATACATCAGGGTCCTCATCAAAGTTCTGCCTTAAATCAGGGTCCCTATCAGAGGCCCCTTACATTAGGCTCCCCATCAAAGCTCCCTTTGCATTAAAGTCTGTCTTAGGAGTTCCCCCTTCTATCCGGGTCCCCATCAGAGTCCTGCCTTAAATCAGAATCACCCATACATCAGGGTCCCCATCAGAATCCCCCCTTTTATTAGGCTCCCCATCAGAGCCCTCTTTACATCAGAGTCTGCCTTAGGAGGCCCCCCTTACATCATAGTCCACATCAGAGTGCCACCTTAAATCAGAGTCCCCCATACCTCAGGGTCCCCATCAGAGCCCCTTTACATCAGAGTCTGTCTTAGGAATCTCCCCTTCTGTTGGGGTCCCCATCAGAATCTGCCCCAAAATCATTGTTCCCCATACACCAGTATCCCCATCAGAGTCCCTCATACATCAGGGTCCCCATCAGAGTCCCTCATACATCAGGGTCCCCATCAGAGTCCCTCATACATCAGGGTCCCCATCAGAGTCCGCTCTTACATTAGGCTCCCCATTTTTTAGATCAGAGTCTGCCCTTCTATCAGGGTCCCACCAGAGTCCCCCCTTCCATTAGAAGCAGAGTCCATAGGCAGACTCCTCTGACCTAAATCCTCAGTGTTCATGAAGGATACAACACTGACCCTAGCCATGGGCTGGACAATATCTTATAGCGGGCTAGGTGTGGTCCATGGGTCGTAGTTCGGGGAGCCCTGTTATAGGCTAAAGAAACACGGTAAAGGAAGTGGTTTGGTTTTACCACAATTGTCATTTATTGGATAATATTAACAGTTCATTGACTGCTTTCCCATGTTGCCTGTTATGCTCTTTCTTCCCACGGATAATAGCGGTGATCTCAGTCTGGTGTTTTGGCAAAATTGTGGAAAGTGGGCAGCCCATACCCAGGATGTAAAGTAGACCAAATGTTCTCATCGCTAATTCTAGATAGGCTTCACTATTCTGAAGAAAAGAGAACAGTAATACAAGCCTTGCACCTAAGAAGCTTGCAATCTAATATCCTCAATCCAGTGCTGAGACAAAGTCATCTAGTGCCCAGGGCGAAGATGCCAAGCGTTGCCCCCACCTCAAATGTATGAGCTTTATGTGTCAGCAAAATCTCCTCCCTCCCCCCACAAAAATATGAGCATTAATTTGCACACTTACCCTCTAAGCATAATTTCCGTTTACAAGCCAACATTCTCCCCAAACAAAAAAAATCTCCTCTTCTAGTAAAAATGCACCCCCCCCCCCCCCGGCAATCTCCAATCCAGCACAACATTTTTGCTCCCACCATCCCCCTCCCCCCTTCCAGTTCAAATCCTCTCCTTCCCAAATTCCCCTTGCTAGCACAAATCCTCTACCCTTCAAACTTCCTTTCCCCCACCAAATCCCCCCCCCCCCTTATAGCACAACCCCCTCCCAAAAAAAATTTCCCCTCCCAGTACAAATCTCCCCCAATCATTCATACTAGCACAAATCCTCCCCCCAAAATCCCAGTTCCTAACACAAATCCTCCCTCCTAGTACAAGTCCCCCCATCCCAAATACCCCCTCCTAGAACATAAATCCAAATCATGCCCGCCCCCCAATTTTGCCTGCTAAAATAAATTGTGCACCACTGTCACCCCCAAATTTCCTACTCCTAGTACGAATCTTCTCCCCCTCCAAACCCCCCACCTTGCACCCCCCTCCTCCTAGCCACCGTGCAAGGGCAGCCGCCCCTCCTAACCATCCCTTGTCCCGGCCTTGCCTCAACCAGTCCTTTTGCTGAAGCAGAGCTCTGGCCAGGTGGCAAAAGCAAAACTGCACCACCCCTCCGCGGCCTTCAGCAATTTTGTGCAATTTCTTTTTGTTATTTAAAGTCTCTAACTGCCAACAATCTCCAGCCCCACTACTGTAGTTCCAGCTGCAAGGACCAGTCAGCTAAAACCACTCTGCAAGCTGGTCCCTGACTGGTTTCTTGCTGCCACCCAGTAGGTGCCCAAATATGGCCACTGGCCCCTATCCGACCCCATCCCTTACTAGCTCAGAGAGTTGTCATTCAGTGAGCAGTACCGTTGGGCACAGTCATATGCACAGGGTTGTGGGATTTGGTTTTTTTTTTTTTTTTGTGGGGGGGTGGGGAGGGGGAGCATCATGATTGATGGATTTACAACAAAGTGCTTTTTTGAGTTTTTATATTTTTATTAGGGACTTGTCAAACATTTGGGTGTCAATTTCTAGGTTACATCTTTTTTTTTGTGAATGAGTAGGGGTACTATGTACCCCATACTCATTCACGTGGGGGGGCAGTATCTAGGGCTTCCAGATTCTGATAAGTCCCCCGCCCATAGGCCCATAGACCACCACAACACCTGGCCAGGGTTGTAGGGAAGTGGCCCTTGTTTTCCTCAACATAGGGTTAAGGTGCTTTGACAGGGGGAGGGTCCCTCCATGTTGAGGGCATGTGCCCTGGTATGGGTCAGGAGGGGCCTGCATGCTGCCCCTTTTCCCCCCTCCCTTCTATCCATCCTCATGAACATGAGGTTAAGCTGCTTTGCCCGGAGGAGGGGGGCTCATGTTAAGGGCATGTGGCCTGGTATGAATCAGGAAGGTCCTGCACGCTTGCCCCCCCCCCTGTCCTCATCGACATGGGGTTACATTGCTTTGCCGTGGGGGCCTCATGTTGAGGGCATTTGGCCTGGTATGAGTAAGGAGGGGTAAGGGGGCCTGCATGCTCCTCCTACCCCCCTCCCCTACCGAGCATTTGCACAAGTACTTGTACTCGTGCAAATGCTCCCGATGTCTCATCCAATACTTGGACACTCTGGGATGACCGGAGGAGGGGGGGGCTTAGTAACACAGAGGAGGACACAGAGGGGAGGATACAGGGACACTCAGGGGTGGCGGTGGAGGAAATAACAATCAGCGATCTCCCCTCCGCAGCATTCAACTGCTTTATTGAAAGCTGCACAGGGCGAGTGTCTCTGTATCCCCCTCTGTGTCCTCCTCTGTGCCCCCACCCCCTCCTTCTCCGGTTCCCTTGTCCAACTCCGAGTTCTCCTCCAGCCTCCTCCGTTCCCGATCTGCCCTCCTCGGCCCCCCCCCTCCGGTCCCGATCTGCCCTCCTCCGCCCCCCCCTCCGGTCCCGATCTGCCCTCCTCGGCCCCCCCCCCCCTCCGGTCCTGATCTGTCTTCCTCTGCCGAACACCCCCCCCCCCCCTTGGTTCCGATCTGTCCTCCTCCGGTCCTCCCCTCCCCCCCAATCCCCTCTGTCCTCCTCTGGTTCTCCCTTTGTCCTGGGATTGTTCAGGATGGAGAGCGGAGGAAAGAGCCGGTAAATTTGTCATTTACCGGCTCTTTCCTTTTCTGAATGAACAGAGTCAGTGACTCCGTCCATTCATAACTGAGCATTGTAAACTGTGTGTTACGATGTCTCAGTTTATGAATGGAGAGGAGCCGCTGTCTCCTCTTCATTCATCTTCAGTGCAGCTGAGGCTGCTGAGGAAGGGACTGGGGAATCTCTATCCTCAGCCCCTTTCTCACTGTCTCAAAGGGGAGATGTTGGGGGTCTGTTTACACTCCTGACATCTCACCGAAGCCCCCCAACAGGGTTGATAAAGAAAAAAAACACTGAAAATAAAAAAAAATTTTAAGTAAAATTGTAAAAATGATTAAAAATAAAAAAATAATGGAATCGTCCACCCCCCCCTCCCCCCCAAAAAAGAAAGCATTGTAAAAAAAACTATAAATTGTAAAAAAAATTATAAAAAAAGGAATTGTAAAAAATAAAATTGTGAAAATAATTAAAATTAAAAACTACTGACAGTCCACGCCTCATCAGCGCCACCTATCAATGCCCATTAGTGCTGCATAATAGTACCACTGTCACATAGTATCGGTATCAGCCAGTGTTGCCAACCGTCCGTAAATTTATGGACAGCCAGTAAAACCAGGGCATATTTCCGGCATCAGTAAAAGTCCGTAGCAGCTGTTTTATGCCAGTAAAAACAGCAGCACCTCCTTAAGGTCAGAACTGCGCATGCGCAATTCCCGGAAATCCCTGAGAAGATCCGATCCTGACCTGAGCGCTGCCTGGTGACAGGAGGGATGGTATGATGGTGACAGGTGGGGTGTTATAATGGTGACAGGATGGAGACAGGACGGATATTGTAATGGTAACAGGATGGATTGTGGGATGGTGACAGGGGGGATGGTGGGATGGTGACGGGAGGGATGGTGGGATGGAGATTGGAGGGATGATGGGACGGTGACAGGTGGGATGGTGACAGGAGGGATGGTGGGACGGTGACAGGAGGGTGACAGGTGGGATGGTGACAGGAGGTTATGGAGGGATGAAGACAGGAGGTCTTTAGAAGTGGGGACATAGATTTTGGTAATCCTAGTGTCTGCCAGGGATTTCACCTCACTTTCTGTGGTGGTTATGGAGCAGAAATTAAGGGGAAATCTGTCCAGTTGGACATAAGTGACAAAAGCTGATGGAATAAATAATCCACCCTTGATATATCGAAAATAACAGAAATATGTTTTTTTTTACCTTGCTATCAACCTTAAATCACATTGCTATTTGCATAGTGTACTTGTTTATTGCCTAAATACTGGAATTTGCACTTAAAACTGTAATTTTGTAACTTTTGTAGAATGTCAGTAAAAACTGGGCTGTGCCAGTAAATTTTGGGTGTTGTGCCAGTAAATTTCAACCTGGTAAGTTGGCAACACTGGTATCAGCGAGTACTTGAAAAAAAGTATCGGTACTTGTACTCGGTCTTACAAAAGTGATATTGGGACAACCCTAGTAGGAAGGATGGAAACCAGCTGAGTCAGGACACTTGAAGGTAATAATGGGTTCTAAAGCACGAGCCTGAAGAGCTGGGGGGGGATTTTTTGGGGCATGGCCAGAGTCCCACTTTAATCTCTATCACATCTCTGTCAATTCCTCAACTCCCTTCACCTTTATCCATCCTCTCAGTCCCTGACCTGTCTCCATTTTGTCAGCTCCTAAACTACCTTCATCTCTGGTAGAAAGTTACATTTGCATCAGTCCAGTAAAGCAAAACATGGGCTAGAGCAGCGTTTGGTGGCAGTTATTTGCATTTTACATTTATTAGGAAACGCTACTGAGAGATTCATTGCCTCGTTGCGAGCTGCACAGAGGAAGGCAAAGTATTATGCAAATTCTAGAGCAAAGTCTTTCGGATGAGTCCCTCGGTGCGACTGACATAATGAAGATAAATCTCTTGAAGGCTTCTCAAATATCACCAAATTCTCAGGGCGTTGCTTTGTCTCCGTCATTCACTTTACAACCTCCATCTCATCCCATCTCTCTCATATTCCATTCATTCTACACTAAACAGCAATCAGATTTTGCAAACCTATATAACAGTACAATAAAAACTGGAGAATGTATAATTATTATAGTTTATGGCCAAACATTTGCCTATTTGGGCAAAAGCATGTGGACACCCCTTTGAAATTGTTGAGTTCAGGTGTTTCCATTGTAGGGCGGTGTTAATACTTTGTATACCTATGTGTGCTTCCAACCTTATGCTAACAGTTCTGAGAAGACCCTTTTCTGTTCCATCATGACTGCACCCCCATGTAGAAAGCCAGTTCCCTAAAGACATGGTGTGACCAGTTTGGTGTGGAGGAACTTGAGTGTCCCGCACAGAGCCCTGACCTCAACCCTACTGAACACTTTTGGGATGCATTGGAACCAGTGGTGTATCATCCATGGGTGCAGGGTGTTCACTGAACACGGGCCCTGAGGGGTGGGGGGGCCCACTGTGCTCTGACCGACACTGCACCCATGGATGATCTCTCCATGACAGCCAGGGATGATCGGTGTGGTGTGGGCTTGCACACGGGCCCACCAATTTCATGATACGCCCCTGATTGGAACAAACACTGTGAGCCAGATCTTCCCATCCAACATCAGTACCTGACCTCACAAATAGGCTAAATGGGCACCCATTCTCACAGACACACTACACATTTTCGAAGGAAGCCTTCCCAGAAGAATGGAGCCAGCATAAAGACATGGGATGACCACTTTGGGGTGGAGGAACTTGACTGTCCTGGACAGAGCCCTGTCCTCAACCCTACTGAATAACTTTGGAGTGAATTGGAATGCCCATTGTGAGCCAAGTTTTCTCATTCAACCTTGACACAAATTCCTACAGACCCATTCCAAAACGTTGTGCAAAGCCTTCCCAGAAGAGAGGGCGCTGTCACAGCTGCAAAGATAGGGTGGTGGACTTCATATCAATGCCCCTGATTTTGGAATGGAAGGTCCAACAACCTTATGATGATGGTCAGGTGTCCGCAAGCTCTTACATATAAACATTTCTTACTTTTCTTACATCTTACTGTTAACTGGCTTGTTTCAAAGAACAAGAAATTAGGCAAAAAGAAAATGAGTAACTCTTAGTAATCACTCATCTCTAGTTCCCAATAGGGATGAGTGAACTTAAGAGTTTTCGATTCCAATTTCTGTGAAAAGCCGGAGATGACAATTTTGAAAATTAGGCAAATGCATTGTAACCAAGGCGAAGGTGAGATTAAAGTGGTTATAAAGCCTAAACATTGTTTTGGCATCAGTATGCCTCCTAATCCCCCTTTTACTTACACTGCCCTGCCGACCCCTGTACACTGCCCTGCTTACACCCTGTACACTGCTCTACTGACACCTGTACACCACCATGCCTACTCCCTGTACACTACCCTGCTGACACCCTGTACAGCACCCTGCCGACCCCCTGTACACTGCCCTGCTGACCCCTGCGCATTGCCCTGCTGACACCCTGTACACTGCCCTGCTGACACCCCGTAGATTGCCCTGCTGACCCCCCGTAGATTGCCCTGCTGACCCCTGTACACTGCCCTTCTGACACCCTGTACACTGCCCTGCTGAGCCCTGTACACCGCCCTGCTAACCCCCTGTACACCGCCCTGCTGACCCCCTGTAAACTGCCCTACTGACACCCTGTACACTGCCCTGCTGACACCCTGTACACTGCCCTGCTGACACCCTGTACAGCACCCTGCTGACCCCCTGTACACTGCCATGCTGATGGCCTGTACACTGCCCTGCTGATGGCCTGTACACTGCCCTGCTGACCCTTGTACACCGCCCTGCTGACCCCCTGTAAACTGCCCTGCTGACCCCTGTACACTGTCCTACTGACACCCTGTACACTGTCCTGCTGACCCCTGTATATCGTCCTGCTGACCCCCTGTACACTGCCCTGCTGACCCCTGTACACTGCCCTACTGACACCCTGTACACTGCCCTACTGACACCCTGTACACTGCCCTGCTGACACCCTGTGCACTGCCCTGCTGACCCCTTGTACACTGCCCTGCCGACCCCCTGTACACTGCCCTGCTGACCTCCAATCCTCTGCTCCCCTGACATTTTTTGCTACATCCCAACATCAGGCAGGCTAGATCTGGTCCTGTCTTGCAGGCTTTGCTGAAGCAGCAAGTGCCATTGGCTCCTGCTGCTGTCAATCAAAGCCAGTGATAAGAGAGCAGGGGGAGGAGCCGAGTCTTGCTGTCTGTGTCAATGAACTTGGGAGTGAACCCACAGGAGTGTCCCCATAGAAAGCTGCTTGGGGGGGCACTCGGTGGAGGGGAGGAGACAGGAGTGCCAGCGGGGGGACCTGAGGAGAGGAAGAAAGTATAAACCTGTTTTTAAGAAAAAGAGCATTTACATTTGCTTTTAGCCTTGGTTCACACTGGTGCGGCTTTGAGATTTCATAGCCGCAGATCATTGTGATTTGCACCTCCAATTTCATTGCTGCTTGCGACTTCGTTTAACAGAAGCCTATGGAAGTTGCAAAGAAATTGGCAAAAAGTAGCGCAGGCCGCAGGAACCTTTTTAAAGTCGTGCCACCTGAATGGTTCCATTGCCGACAATGGGGTGCGACTTGTCATGCGATTTGGAACTGTCAGATCACATGACAGATAGCTCCAATGTGAACGGGGCTAACTATCCTGGACCTGTTCTTCTGTCCTGTGCCCATTAGACCAGTTATTTTACGTTTTTTTTTTTTTTTTTACCCCAAAAAATGCAAAAAAAGTAAACTAAAAAAGGAAAGCAGCATCACACGTATGCCAAACAAATATACAAAATATATAGTAAACATAATAAACAAAATTACCTCTAACCACTTACGGACCACCCGGCCCTTTTTAGTTGAATACCATTGTTAGGGCAGCAGATAGCAGCCACAACCCCGGTATCCTCTTCAACGGTTCGCTTTCCTATAAAAGCTGTCTCTGCGGCGGATTCGCCGCAAGATCACTTTTATCGGCGGCGGGAGAGGTGCCCCTCCTGCCGTCGGTAGCGGTGGAGACGATCCGATCCGTTCCCCTGAGAGGCAGGAAGTCGAGTGAGGGAATGATGGTCCCCACTCGGCTCCATACCATTGGATGACGGAAGCGACATCAAGCGTCACTTCCGCCCAATTGTCTTAAAGGGAAATTTTTTAATATTGAAACAAAAAATGACTTTTTGATTTTATTTTATTGCATTTAAGTGTAAATGTGAGATGTGAGGTCTTTTTGACCCCCAGATCTCTCATTAAAGAGGTCCTGTCATGCTTTTTTTTCTATTACAAGGGATGTTTACATTCCCTGTAATAGGAATAAAAGTGATCCAAAAAAAGTTTTTTTAAAGGGACAGTGTAAAAATAAAAAATAAAATAAATAAGAAAAAAAAAAGGAAGGCGCCCCGCGTGCAGAAGTGAATGCATATGTAAGTTGCGCCCTTAACCACTTGCCGACTGCCCCGCGTACTTTTACTGCTGTAGCGTGAATCGCCGTTTATAAACGGCGGTTCGCTTGTGCGCGGCTAGCAGGCGTCACGGCACGCTCTCGTGTCCATTGCACTCTGCAGCAGTGTGGCCGGGGGACTCAAAGTCCGCTGGCTACTCCTGGCAGAGAAGAAAAACGGGGAACCGCTGATGTAAATGCGGCGGTTCCCCGGTCTGTCAGGCGGCATGTAAGAGATCCACTGATCACTGTCACTGGGATCAGTTAGATCTCTGGTGCCCCTGGCAGCCCCGCCCTCTCACAGTTAGAACACGCCTAGGGAACACAGTTAACCCCTCCACTGCCCCCTGCAGGTTAACTCCCTCTCTGCCAATGACATTTATACAGTAATCAGTGGATAGTTAAATTTCTGGTCGCTGTATAAATGTCATTGGTCCCAAAAAAGTATCAAAAATGTCCAACATGTCCGCCCCAATATCGCAGTCCTGATAAAAATCGCAGATCGCCGCCATTACTAGTAAAGAAAATAAAATTGTAAAACGTCAGAAATGAATTTTCATGGTTTGTAAACTTTTGCGCAAACCAATCAATAAATGCCAATCGTGATTTTTTTTTTACCACAAATATGAGGAAGAATATAAATCGGCCAAAAGCAATGAATAATTTTTTATTTTTTTTTTTGGATTTGTATTTTAGCAAAAAGTAAAAAAATATTGTTTTTTTTTTTTTCTCAAAATTGTCGCTTTTTTTTGTTTATAGCGGTGTTCAGAAATGACGCAGAGGCGATCAAATACCACCAAAAGAAAGCTCTATTTGTGGGGAAAAAAGGGCATTAATTTTGTTTGGGTACAACGTCGCACGACCGCGCAATTGTCAGCTAAAGCGGTGCAGTGCCGAATCGCAAAAAGTGCTCTGGTCCTAATGTGGGAAATCCTTCCGGGGCTGAAATGGTTATAACATGTGGGGTATCGCTATGATCGTTAGAGTGAGAGCAATAATTCTAGCAAAAGACCTCCTGTGTAACTCCAAACTGGTAACCTGTAGACATTTTTAAACGTCGCTGATGGAAATTTTCAAGTGTCAAAGTTTGTCGCCATTCCACGAGCGGGCGCAATTTTGAAACATGACGTGTTGGGTATCAATTTACTCGGCGTAACATTATCTTTCACAAAATACAAAAAAAAATTGGGCTAACTTTACTGTTTCTTTTATTTTTAATTAAAAAAATTGTATTTTTTTTAATAAAAAAATTGCATTTGCAAGACCGCTGTGCAAATACAGTGTGACATAAAGTGTTGCAACGACCGCCATTTTATTCTCTAGTGTGTCTGACGAAAAAAAATATATTGTTTGGGGGTTCTAAGTAATTTTCTAGCAAAAAAAGCCTGATTTTAACTTGTAAACCATATGCCCAGTCCTTAAGTGGTTAATACACCTGAAAAAAAAAAAAAAGAAAGTCTCGCCTAGGAGGCTGCACTTCAGCGAATTTAGTCGTTTTGCGGTAAAATCAATTTTGCAAAAATCCCCCAGTTCATTTCCTAGTCTTTAAATGAATGTTCTTATTTATGATAGGACGTGATTTATCAATTTAAATAATCTGTATTATGTATCTTTTGTCACTTACAGCGCCAAGAGGATGATGAAGCTGTAATAGTAATAATATGAGCTGAAATTTCAAATCACAATATTACAATTTTTTTTTTTTCGGGGCGCACCGATGGTCACTTCAACAATTGGGTCGTTTTAAGGACGCTCACAATTTTCAGGGAATAAACTGGCAGATTTAATTTCATTTCCAGGACAAGTCATTAAATCCGTTCTTTTTTCTGTTTCAGTAGTTACTCGTGTTACCATAAAATAATGGAGTCAACCTTTTCTCCATGCCGTGTCGCAGTTACTAGACTTACAGCGTACTAAAATCTTATCTATCACCTCCCAGGTGTCTACTTCTCATTCTTTTAATTTTTATTTTTTATTTTTGTTAAGGCTGGTAATAGTGTGATGCCAATTACCTCTATAGGAGAGTCTATGGTGAGAATAAGACCCAGTCTGCCTGCCATGCCTTCTTAAAGACTAATTCCACCTTTTGCAAAAAAAAATGAATAAATGAACCTGCCTTAAAAAAAAAAAATAATGAATAAATGAACCCACCTTAAAAAAATAAAAAAATAATGAATAAATGAACCCACCTTAAAAAAATAAATAAACAATGAATAAATGAGCCCACCTTAAAAAAATAAATAAATAATGAATAAATGAACCCACCTTAAAAAAATAAATAAATAATGAATAAATGAACCCTCCTTAAAAAAAAAAGTAAATAATGAATAAATGAGCCCACCTTAAAAAAATAAAATAAATAATGAATAAATGAACCCACTTTAAAAAAATAAATAAACAATGAATAAATGAACCCGCCTTAAAAAAATAAAAAAATAATGAATAAATGAACCCACCTTAAAAAAATGAAAAAATAATGAATAAATGAACCCACCTTAAAAAAATAAATAAACAATGAATAAATGAGCCCACCTTAAAAAAAAAAAAATAATGAATAAATGAACCCACCATAAAAAAAAAATAAATAATGAATAAATGAACCCACCTTTAAAAAAAATAAATAAAATAAAAATAAAATAATGAATAAATGAACCCACCTTAACCACTTCAGCCCCGGAAAGTTTTACCCCATTAATGACCAGACCAGTACTGCGTTGCTTGTACCCAAACTAAACTGACTTCCTTTTTTTCCCACAAATAGAGCTTTCTTTTGGTGGTATTTGATCACCTCTGTGGCGATGTCAATGTCAGAGTGACAATTTTGAAAAAAAAACAAAAAACAATATTTTTTATTTCCTGCTATAAAATGTACCCAATAAAAAAAGAAAATTAGAAACCAAATTCCTTCATCAGTTTAGGCCAATATGTATTCTTATACATATTTTTGGTAAAAAAACCCCCAATAATCGTATATTGATTGGTTTTTGCGCAAAAGTTATAGCATCTACAAAATAGGGGATAGATTTATGGCATTTTTATTATTATTATTTTTTACCAGTAATGGTGGCGATCAGTGATTTTTAGCAGGTCTGCGACATTGCGGCGGATAGATCGGACACCTGACATTTTTTACACATTTTTGGGAACCAGTGACATTATTACAGTGATCAGTGCTAAAAACATGCACTGTCACTGTACTAATAGCACTGGCAGAGAAGGAGTTAACATCAGGGGCGATCATGGGGTTAACTGTGTTCCCTCAGTGTGTTTCTAACTGTATGGGGGATGGGCTGCCTGGGGAAACACACGGATCCGTGTTCCTGCATAGCAAAAAGACAGGATCTGTGTGTCATTCCCTGTCAGAACGGAGATCTGCCTTGTTTACACAGGCAGATGCCTGTTCTGTCTCTGCCGGGAATGATCGCGGGCGGCCAGCTCACATTGAGTCTGCCGGTCCCGCTGATTGGCTCCCCCACTGGCTACGGCGCGCCCACGCCACCCATAGGAGTTAGTGCATGACCCGCCGTACCGGTATGGTGGTTTGCGCAGCTGGCAAGTGGTTAAAAAAAATGTATCATCTTTTTCTTAAAATTGGAACCTACAAAGCATTGCAACCATGATCAACGCATGCTCCGGCTCCTAGTATTTGTGTGGTAGTGGCCCTCCGGTGTCAAACGGGGTATAATTGAGGGAGCAGGGTAGGGACCCAAAGATCAACTCGGGGTGTCCACCAGAAAAATAAGTGGAGAGATGGGATAGCCCTAGTACAAAAATAGGACTTTTAACTTCAAAAATATTAGTTTAGATAGGAATACTGTAACTGGGAATACCAAACGTGGTAGCTTTAAGTGTGGTGAGGTTGCAGTAACCCTACTGGGTGGGACATGCAACCTTCAGAGGACACAGGTGGAGAATACTCCTGTTTCCATGCAGGGTAGAGTTGGTTGCTCTTGGGTCTCAATCCTTGGTCCTCAAAGGGGCCACGAGGAGGGTAACATGCTTGTTGTCTAAGATAAAGTGAGATCCTCTTAATGATTCCAACATAAGAGGTGCCCGTTGGGATGTGTGGTGTGCGCTGGCCTAGGGGGCTATTGGAATTATTGTATTTGACGAACATCAATGACTCTGATCCATCTCTAGGCAGAGCACACCACACCCCAACTCGGCTTTTCGGATCACCAACAGGATTTTACTTTTTCACAAACAAGCTTATTATCCCTCTTCGAGGACCTAGGACTGGGACCCTTAAGGCATCAAGAGCAACCAACTCCATCCTGCATGGGAACAGGAGTATTCTTCACTTGCATCCTCTGAAGGTTGTGTGTTCCATCCAGTTTGGTTGCCGCAACCTCACCAAATGTAAATTACTATGTTAGGTATTCTTAGTTACAGTATTCCTATATAAACCACAATTTTTGAAGTTAATAGTCCTATATATTCACTACACCAGGGGTAGGCAACCTGTGGCCCTCCAGATGTTGCAGAACTACAAGTCCCATCATGCCTTTAGGAGTAATTGTAACTGCCAGCCCTGCAATGCCTCATGGGAAATGTAGTTCCACAACAGCTGGAGGGCCGCAGGTTGCCTATCCCTGCACTACACTATATGCTCTCGATGTCTGGGGAGTCCCAGTCGGTCCTCGAAAAGGGCCACCAGGAGGATAATATGCTTGTTATTTGAGAAAAAGTAAGATCCTGTCATTGATTCAAACAGCGGAGGCACCCGTTGGGATGTGTGGTGTGGTGTGTCTGGAGATGGATTGACGTCATTGTATTTGACAAACATCAGGTTACTTTATTTCCTTATTTCATGAAATAAAATAAATTAAATGAAGTAACGATGTTTTTCAAATAGATGACTCTGATCCATCTCTAGGCAGAGCACACCACACCCCAATGGGCATCTCGGCTTTTCAGATTTCTACTTTTTCTCAAACAAGCATATTATTCCCCTTCGAGGACCTAGGACTGGGACCCTTAAGGCATCAAGAGCAACCAACTCCATCCTGCATGGGAACAGGAGTATTCTTCACTTGCATCCTATGAAGGTTGTGTGTCCCATCCAGTTGGGTTGCCGAAACCTCACCGAATGTAAATTACTATGTTCGGTATTCTTAGTTACAGTATTCCTATATAAACCACTATTTTTGAAGTTAATAGTCCTATATATTCACTACACTATATGCTCTCGATGTCTGGGGAGTCCCAGTCCTAGGTCCT
>BLSH010394368.1:0-10204 GCA_018402905.1 Glandirana rugosa
ACTGTATATTGCCTTTGAGTGGACTAAAATTAACTTTATTGCAAAAAAAATAAAAATAGTTGTGCTAATATGGTATATACAATATGGAACTACCACCATTTTAGTCTACAGAGTCTCAGCTTTCAGAAAGTATATGTTGTATGGATGTTTTAACTAATCTTCCTAACCTAAAATGTACATTTTATCATGTGTGACAAAAACTTTAAAAAGGCTCTGGCAAAGAAACCTGATTTTGAACAGTTATATTTTGAAGTAGTGCAAATCATTCTTATCATCATTGACTCATGTATAAAATCATTTTTATGGAGGCGGCATGGCTTGACGGCGGCGAGGAAGGACACAGCTCTGCAGTGCTCCGGGAGACCGAGGAGATCATCTCCCCCCATCGTCCCTTCACGGCATCAGACGCCCTGCAATATACCCCGAGGAGTTCTCTCCACAAGCGGGGCTATCCCCTCCGACCACCATCGCAGCTACCGGTCTCTCACAGAGGACTCGGAGGTACCTCGCGGCAGTCTGCTGAGAACGGACCGCCGCCATCTTGGCGGCCTACAACAGCTCGCGGCCGACGAACGATCGCGCCTAACGAACAGCACACAAGGAAGGAGAACGAGTTGCCTGCAAACAGGGTAAGGACAACGAACTGGATAGCGGGCCACAGCTGCCTCAGCACGAGGCAGACATAACACGCCTGACACCCGGCCCTCAGCCATATAGCCGGTCCCAGAGGCCTAAGCCTGCAGACACGCACGGGACTCACAGGCGCTTCTACCTGCCCTATCCTTACCGCGATTTCCCACACAAAAAGTGCCAGAATACCGGTACACAGTGCTATTAATCCCGTGGCAACTCTAAACTTTATTTTATATCAGCTCACATGAGCATATTTGCAGGCTAGAACACAGAGCCAGTACCTTGATGGCCTATTAATTAAGCTGGACAAAGACTAAGTTTGAGACCCCCATAATCATCATGGGCACATCCTCCCGCTCCTCTTCTGCAACCAGATCTCGCTCCCCCCGCGACCTAAGTAGGGGCCTAAGCCAGAGTATACCCGCGATGTTCCAGACACAGAGACCTAACCCACCATCGCAGCAGGGCTTATCAGACACCCATCAACCCAGCCAGGGTGCTCTTTCCCCCTCACAAACACCAAACAGGGACCAGATCACCCTGTCACCCCAACAGCAACCAAGCCTGACAGATCTCCACTCAGTTGCCTCAGACATCAAAGGCACTCTAACTGCTGCTATTTCGGAGCTGAGAGGGGACATTCATTCAATAGCGGGCAGGTTAGTTGAAGTAGAAAAAACAACAACGCAACACTCTGCTGCCATCCGTCACACAGCACAGAAAGTAGATGCCCACACTATGCAAATCAGGGATCTCCACTGCCACCTGGAGGACCTCGATAATCGGGGAAGACGGCACAATCTGAGATTAAGGGGCCTTCTGGAATCAGTAGAACCTGACCAACTGTACCTGACAGTCTCAGAAATCTTCAACAATCTACTCAATAGACCCTCCTCCACCCCCATACCTATGGAATGTATTCATAGGGCTCTGCGCCCAAGAGGCAATGACACTGATCCGCCCAGAGATATCATCTGCCACATAATTGACTTCAGACTGAAAGAAGATATCCTCCGCAAAGCCTGAAACAGAACTCAACTCCGCTTTCAAGGGAAAGAGATTCACCTTTTCCAAGATCTGTCCAAGATTACTCTACAACACCGCAGGGCCCTGCACCCTATCCTTTCGATTCTTCAAGAAAAGCAAATCTCCTACAGATGGAAGTTTCCGTTTGCTTCACACCAGGGCCGCCATGCCCTCCTACGAGTTCCAGAGGACCTCCCCGCATTCTTCAAAACACTACCTATCACACCCATCGAAGTTCCCGAATGGTTCGCTGACTTCAGACCTCACAACAAGCCCGGCAGACCCTCCCCGATGGAAGCTCAAGACCAAGGCGCACGAAGACAACGATCACCATCCCCACAGAGGAACACCCATAGAGGAATGGGCTCACACTATGCTCCAAGTCCCACTAAAGCTCCACACAACAGGAGAGCCCGAAGAGACTAAGACCACTAAGCCCACTAAGAACTCTCTACAGGTGGACAGATAAGTTATCTCTACATTTCAGCTGTCCTCACCACACCTGACCTCTCCTTACTTAATTACACCTCGCTCTTGCCTTATTCCTAACTTTCCCGTTCCCACCTGTTTGATGTTAATTCCTCTCTCATTATATGGTTACATATGTCTCAATCTCTGAGCCCTCTCCCTCACGGGACTGTCTACCTTTCTCCGCTTTGTTGATTTGTTTGTTGAGCTTAGCGGAGGAAGTATGACGACCCCCTGATTGACCTCGATCATCACAGTTCCAAGGGAGTCTTGTCCTAAAGCCAAACATGTTGGGTTCCACCCTAGACTCTTCATATAAGGGCCAAAACACCACTCATGCCTCCAACTTTCAAGATACGCCATTGGGGCGGCAGCCTGCCCCCCCCACGTGAACTGGGGCATGCTTCGGAATTGAGGTATGAGTGGACCCCAGAGGGACGAACCAGGACGCCCCACTTGCCTACTTAGAGTAAGATCACTTTGACTTGGGTTAAATATATGTTGCGGCACTGCCCTTTGGCGGCCTATTTTGTTCTATGTCATGATTGGTCAGATGGAAGAGCATGGCTACCCCCAAAGGCTACCACTATTATCTTAAAGCCCCATGCATAGCCCCCTCCCCCCCCCCCTTTTTTTCTCTTTTTCTTTCATCTGGAACGTAGGCCAACTCCCATACTGCCTACTCAACAAGTAGTCTATGCTATACTTTTACCGCACCCAAATTCTATTGTCCACACTTCTGCTCCCCTTTATCCCAGGACCCACCAAGGTACCCATGCTCATCCTGATAGACATAAAAGGTTCACCTCATTGGATTGGTAGAGGAAGGAAACCTTTCCTGTTTTGATTCCACCTCTCCAAATTCGCTTTTGACTCAGGTTTATGCCTACAATTTATCGTGAAAGATCTAATTCTTGTTCTCTACCCCTTTTGACTTTACCAGTTTGCTTAATGTTAGTATTCTCTGTTCTCTATACCATCCTAACACATTGACCTTCTAGCTTACATCATCGCCAACCTCCCACTGTGGGTTACAATTAGATAAACATTGCATCCTGACACCACGCTGACCCGGCACACCACTGTCCGTAGCCGGACACCTCGGGACTTCAATAGTCCTGACTTCAGATCGGGGTTATACCTACCCCGGACTCTCGGCTTGTTAGACCACACCCCCCATACAGAGGGGGACGCTCTCACATCCCACCGCACAGACGCAACACCTGCCTCACAAAGAGGTCCTGAGGAACCATTCAGGGTCCATATCTCCTAAAGTAATTGAACAGTTAGGTAGACACAAACATCTCTCCCTATTGAGCCTCCAACTTACCATCTCTTCGCACCACCCACATACATACCATTCGAGACCCGCGCTAGCCCCCCCACGATGTCCACCATCAAAGTCCTCTCATTAAACACAAAAGGACTTAATATCCCCGAGAAGAGGTCACAAGTCCTGATGTACCTACACAAACAAAAGGCCGACATCGTCCTCCTCCAAGAAACTTACTTCAAATCAGACTCAATTCCAAATTCCAAAACTGCACAATCACAGATACCCAAATCCAAAGGAGTATCCATACTCCTCTCCAAACACTGTCCCAGGTCGACCACACCAAAACTGACCCAGACAGGAGATATATCTTCATTAAAGGGAAAATAGCTAACAAACCAGTCACTGTATCTAATATATATGCCCCAAACGCCTTGCAGGTCCCCTTTTTCAGGAATATTAAGGACCAACTCTTAGATTTTCAAAATGGTATGCTGATTCTAGGAGGCGACTTTAATCTCCCCCTCTATCCATCTCTAGACACCTCGAGTAGTTCTACCTCAATCCGATATAGTGCTCTACATGCCATAAAGAGATGCCTCCTTGAGCTTACACTACACGACTCTTGGCGCACCCTCCACCCCCACACGAGGGACTACACCTTCTTCTCAGCGCCTCACAACAAATACTCCAGGATTGACGCCATTTACATCACTCAAAGAGATCTACCCCTTTTTAGACAAGCGTCGATTGAACCCATGCTCTTGTCTGACCATAATCCAGTCACCATGACAATAGACGTTCCAAAAACACAGACGCGACCTTCAATTTGGAGACTAAACCCCGCCATTCTGACAGACCCGATGACAATACCAAGACTACAGAAACGCCTGCGCCTATTCTTCCAGGAAAACACCTCCCAAGACACCTCTCCCATGTCCCTATGGCTAGCTCACAAATGTGTGATAAGGGGCGAACTTATGGAAATCACTGCCGAACACAAGAGAGCCAGACAGGCCCATTGAAACACCCTTATAGACAGGATTTCTTCTCTTGAGCACTCACATAAAAAATCCCTATCAGACAACACGTTACAAGAACTCACCGAAGCCAGAGCGGAACTAACTAAAAAACTAAACAAACTAATTAAGCGAAACTTCATCCTATCCCAAAAAACGTTTTACGAATTCGGCAACAAGGCAGGGAAAATCTTAGCCAGAACAATTGCGGCAAAAAAAGCTGACAATACCTTACATTGCATCACCACCCCGAAAGGATAAAAACTAACTTCTACCCCAGACATAGCACTGCAGTTTGTTAAATACTACAAACAGCTTTATAATATTCAAGCGGACTCCTCACAACCGAACCCCCCACAGAAACTAGACCGTATTAGATCCTTCCTGCATAAATCGGGGCTCCCCCCTCTCTCCACAGAGGAGGAAAGGGACCTTGATAAACCGCTTAAGGAGGAGGAATTACTTCTTGCACTTAAACAAACTAAACCTGGCAAATCCCCTGGTCCAGATGGCCTGACAGTGAGCTACTATAAAGCCCTCATAGATGTGCTGAACTCCCATTTCCTAGCAGTCTTCAATTCACTGGTCCAAGGAACTGCACCCCCCCAAGACCTCCTCTCAGCCCACATATCAGTGATCCCCAAACCGGGAAAAGACCCCTCAATCGTCACCAATTATCGTCCAATCTCACTCCTAAATGTGGACCTGAAATTATTTGCCAAAATACTGGCCAATAGACTCCTCCCTCTCCTACCGGGCTCGATCGCACTAGACCAGATAGGCTTTGTACCAGGTAGGGAGGCCAGGGATAATACCCTGAAAGCAATCAACATTCATCACTGGATCACCACTAAAAGCCTGAGTGGCTGATTTCTATCACTAGACGCGGAGAAGGCGTTCGACAGAGTGGCCTGGGACTACATGGCGGAAACATTGCAAGCCTGGGGCATTAAGGCGCATTTGATGCGGCTCATACTAGCCCTCTACCCTAACCCCTCTGCCAGGGTCCAGGTAAATGGCCACCTGTCGGACGCCTTCTCCATAACAAACGGGACCAGACAAGGCTGTCCCCTTTCACCAATCATTTTTATCTTAACACTCAAACCCCTTCTCCGCAACATTAGACACAACCCTAACATCAAAGGCATTCCAATCGGAGATAAAGAAGCCAAAGTAGCCGCTTACGCCAACGACATTCTACTTTTCCTGACAGACCATCATATCTCCCTACCCAACCTACTCCAGACACTGACCAGTTTTGAATCAATAGCAGGACTAAAGATCAATCTTGATAAGTCAAGGGCCTTAAATATCTCCCTCCCCCCCGACCTTAAACCAATGCAAACTTAACTACCCTTTCAAATGGAACTCAGACGCCATCACGTACCTGGGGATCCAGCTCCCACACAATTTAGCCGACCTATATACTAAAAACTACTTACCTTTATTGCGGTCCATCCAGCAAGACCTTAACAAATGGAACACACACTTACTCTCTTGGTACGGCAGAGCAGCCACTATTAAGATTAATATCTTACCTAGGATACTATACATAATGCAAGCGGTCCCGATCACCCCTCCTAAGGCCTTCTTTGTGTCCTTGAAAAAGACGTGCTCTGACTTCATTTGGGCCAATAAAGCCCCCCGGATTAGCGCAGACAAACTAACACTCCCAAAGGCGAAAGGTGGCATCGGCCTCCCCGACTTCTCAAAGTACCATATAGCCTGCCAACTCACCAGAATAGTGGACTGGCATGTTCACACACGCTCAAAAGCATGGGTTTCAATCGAACAAGCCTTCTCCCCCTCCCCCCTTCATCTTCTCCCCTGGCTACCTGATCCTCCCTCTTCTAGTGGGTGCCCACACCACCCCCTGATCCACCCCACTCTCACAACGCTCAAACACTGTCGGAAACTCTGTAACATCTCCTCCCCCACCGGCCCTCTCACTCCTATTTCCTTCAACCCTGCCTTCCCCCCAGGCCTAAGCACCCACCTATTACCAGAAATAAATTCAACCCACAACCTGCGAGCAGAGTTCTTCTTTGCCAACAACATATTCCTACCCTACAATAAGTTCCTAGCGGCGACAGCGAACAACACTTCCTATTTCTGGACATACCGACAGTTGCAACATTTCCTAAACGACCCTAAACACAGAGCTAACTTCACCAGGCCACGCACGCTGTTTGAAGAACTCTGCTCGCAGTCCTCACCTCAAAGACATTTAGTTTCCGAGCTATACTCAATCCTATTTACTAATATAGACATTAAGAACAATGCCCACATAAAATCATGGGAGAGAGACCTCCACATTGACCTAACTGCCAAAGATTGGGAGTTCATCTGCAAACATATTCACAAGGGCTCAACCAACGTATCTGCCCAAGAAAATGGGTTTAAAATCCTTTTCAAATGGTACAAAACTCCCCAACGATTGCATAAAATAAACCCCAAGGTCTCACCAATTTGCTGGCGCTGTGCTAAAGATACAGGATCGTTCCTACACATATGGTGGTCCTGCCCCATCATCACCCTTTTCTGGTCCGAGGTTTATCGCCTGACAACATCCACACTTCCTATACGATGGATTTCTCACCTGCTCAAATGCTTCTCCACCACACCTCAATCCCTCAAAAACACTATCACAAATCCCTCATGCTCCACCTGCTCAATGCAGGCAAAATGACTATTCCCACCCTCTGGCTATCCCCCAACCCACCTTCCTTACGGGACTGGTTTAACAAAATTAACAAAATTGAAGAAATGGAAGACCTAATACACCAAGCCAAAGATACCCCCCAAAAATTCTGAACCACTTGGGCCTGCTTGCAGCAGTTCAAAACCTCAGACGAATACGCTTCCCTGAAAAATTCCAACCAAACTAGCTCCCCACCATGAGCACCATAAAATACCAATTGCCCTTGACACCCAGACACTCGAATCACTCCTAGCAACTTCCTTTGAACCAGCTTCTATACCTCCCAATGTCAAAACATAGCCCCGCCTAGAGGACACAGGACTGAGAAAATGCCTGACCCTCATCTCAACATGCAAGGACCACATGAGGCTCACACCCAGGGTTCTCTCAGCGGTTACCAGAAGGTGACCCCGCTTAACACACAGCACACGTACCACTGAAAACCCACTGGTCGCCTAAAACCTTCATACCCGACTACAATACACACTTCTCTACCCTGTTCTACTGATACCTGCGATTTCTTCGCAAAACACTTGCTGTAGCTGATAACCTCTCGAGAGAAACACCGGGATTGCCCTGACGGGCCCATCCCCAGAGCCCCTATCCGGCCACGGGTCCCCATGTTGAGTGGTCTGGAGGCGTGGGGGGAGTCCCCTTGGGACAACATTTCCCATATGTGATTTCAGACAAGGCGCCCCCAAATTTCCTCCAACAGCCGGCGTGCCGAGATTCTCCGATATCTAAGTCCTCTCCAGAGTCCCCTAAGGACCCTATTTTCTATTTACATACAAATGACGGTTTTGTATCTGTGTTGGAAGATGTATGTATTCCTAATGTACCAATCTCCTATGTAACAATGTTTTTTTGACGCTGACTTATATCCTTGTTACTGTAACATGTTTGACGATACACCTATAAACTTGGATTGGAATAAAAAAAAATAAAAATCATTTTTATGATCAGGTGAAGCATCCAGCCCATCTGCCTGCAGCCTGTTCAAATCTATGAAAGAATGAAATACACTGTGGCTGGACACTGTAGCATGTGGTACTCACATTTATGTGTTCATGTTCCATGTGTTCAGACATACAGAATATCCGGAATGCTGAACCCGTGCCTCCTGGGCTTATGAAAATGCCAGGATTGGATGCAAAGGGGCTAAATATAAAATAATGCATCTAGGGAAAAAGAATCCGCTTAGAGAGTACAGCATTGGGGGCACAGTGTTAGCCAGCACTACAGAAGAAAAAGATTTGGGGGTGCTTATTTCAGATGATTGCAAAATGAGCAAACAGTGTAACCAGGCAGTGGGAAAAGCAAATAGAATTCTGGGATGTATCAGTAGAGGGATCACCAGCAGGAGGAAGGAGGTTCTGATTCCTCTATATAGATCTTTAGTGAGACCTCACTTAGAATACTGTGTCCGACTTCCGGTTCCGGCGCCGTATGGAGAGGACCTAGGAGACCTCAGCTCCGCTCCCCAGTCAGCAAAACGGCATACAAAAGCGGCGATCAGGGTGCTAACATCTAGCCAAACCCACCCTAACAACACAGGGAACCGTATGGACCGCTTTGTGGAGCGGACCGGACAAAGATCGCTCACTACACAGCCAAATTCAGGGGGAGAGAAGACACATGCTGCAGCCAACATGGCCGCCGCAGCACAGCCACAAGCACAGGTACTGTCCTACGCAGCAAAACTGGCAACATCCGCACCAAACCTGCACACAGACAACTCTGCTTTACAGACCCAGCAGCAAATGACAAGTACCCCGGTGCCAGAGCCAACATCCCCAGGGGACATAGCGCAAGCGGTGGTGCTACTTATGAAGCCCATGATTACTGATGCAGTAGAATCAGCGGTGCAAAAGGGCATAGAACAGCTACAGAAGGAACTTCAATCGCAATCTACCAGGCTCTCTCAAGCTGAAGACAGGCTATCTAGTGTTGAAGATGACACAAACGCTCTGATTGCATCAGTTGCAAAACTGACAGCTCACCAGAAAGAACTACAAGACAAGGTAATTGACTTAGAGAATAGGGCCAGGAGGAACAACCTCCGCGTCATAGGCCTTCCTGAATCCTACTCACCCCACACTCTGCACAAATTATGTGGCGTGGCCATACCAGAACTTTTGGGACTCCGCACTCCCTGCACAGTGGAAAGGGCGCACAGGATCGGGCAGCCATCTGACACACGCTCAAAACCCAGAGCAGTCATTGTTAAATACTTGAACTACACCGACAAGCAAGCCATTCTACAAAGCTTCAGGAGGGCCCGGTCCCTAGTGTTTGAAGGGCATACTCTGCTAATATTTGCGGACTACTCCATAGAAGTCATGCAAAAAAGGAAGGCGTTCTCACCTGTTTGTTCCACTCTCCATGGCCGAAACATCCCTGCAGACACGCACGGGACTCACAGGCGCTTCTACCTGCCCTATCCTTACCGCGATTTCCCACACAAAAAGTGCCAGAATACCGGTACACAGTGCTATTAATCCCGTGGCAACTCTAAACTTTATTTTATATCAGCTCACATGAGCATATTTGCAGGCTAGAACACAGAGCCAGTACCTTGATGGCCTATTAATTAAGCTGGACAAAGACTAAGTTTGAGACCCCCATAATCATCATGGGCACATCCTCCCGCTCCTCTTCTGCAACCAGATCTCGCTCCCCCCGCGACCTAAGTAGGGGCCTAAGCCAGAGTATACCCGCGATGTTCCAGACACAGAGACCTAACCCACCATCGCAGCAGGGCTTATCAGACACCCATCAACCCAGCCAGGGTGCTCTTTCCCCCTCACAAACACCAAACAGGGACCAGATCACCCTGTCACCCCAACAGCAACCAAGCCTGACAGATCTCCACTCAGTTGCCTCAGACATCAAAGGCACTCTAACTGCTGCTATTTCGGAGCTGAGAGGGGACATTCATTCAATAGCGGGCAGGTTAGTTGAAGTAGAAAAAACAACAACGCAACACTCTGCTGCCATCCGTCACACAGCACAGAAAGTAGATGCCCACACTATGCAAATCAGGGATCTCCACTGCCACCTGGAGGACCTCGATAATCGGGGAAG
>BLSH010394386.1:37885-52162 GCA_018402905.1 Glandirana rugosa
GCCTGACAAATTGTTAGTGTAACCTAAAACTTAGGAATACTAACGGGCAATTCCAATTCGGGCAGCCAACACATTTCTGGGGGGGGAGGGCCCTTCTTCAGGGCTTAACCTTAACGGGCAATCATAAGGATTCAAAATCCAATGTGATTGTTAAACAGTCCGAGTGTCCAGAATCCAGAAATAATAATATTGGATTACAAAAATACAGAACAGCCAACGTGTTTCACAGAGAGCCCAGAGATCTCCTCCTTCTTCAGGGCTTAACCTTAACAGGCAATCATAAGGATTCAAAATCCAATGGGAGTGCCAAACAGTCTGAGTGTCCAGAAACCAGTAATAATAATATTGGGTTACAAAAATACAGAACAGCCAACGTGTTTCCCAGAGAGCCCAGAGATCTCCTCCTTCTTCAGGGCTTAACCTTAACAGGCAATCATAAGGATTCAAAATCCAATGGGAGTGCCAAACAGTCTGAGTGTCCAGAAACCAGTAATAATAATATTGGGTTACAAAAATACAGAACAGCCAACGTGTTTCCCAGAGAGCCCAGAGATCTCCTCCTTCTTCAGGGCTTAACCTTAACAGGCAATCATAAGGATTCAAAATCCAATGGGAGTGCCAAACAGTCTGAGTGTCCAGAAACCAGTAATAATAATATTGGGTTACAAAAATACAGAACAGCCAACGTGTTTCCCAGAGAGCCCAGAGATCTCCTCCTTCTTCAGGGCTTAACCTTAACGGGCAATCATAAGGATTCAAAATCCAATGGGATTGCCAAACAGTTCCGAGTGTCCAGAAACCATTAATAATAATACTGGGTTACAAAAATACAGAACAGCCAATGTGTTTCCCAGAGAGCCCAGAGATCTCGTCCTTCTTGAGGGCTTAACCTTAACAGGCAATCATAAGGATTCAAAATCCAATGTGATTGTTGAACAGTCCGAGTGTCCAGAAACCATTAATAATAATACTGGGTTACAAAAATACAGAACAGCCAATGTGTTTCCCAGAGAGCCCAGAGATCTCATCCTTCTTCAGGGCTTAACCTTAACAGGCAATCATAAGGATTCAAAATCCAATGGGAGTGCCAAACAGTCCGAGTGTCCAGAAGAAACCATTAATAATAACAGTGTGTTACAAATAACAATAAAGAACAGCCAACACATTTCTGGGGGGGGGGGGGCTCAGAGACCTTCTCCTTCTTCAGGGCTTAACCTTAACGGGTGTGATTGTTAAACAGTCCGTGTGTCCAGAAACCAGTAATAATAATATTGGGTTACAAAAATACAGAACAGCCAACATGTTTCCCAGAGAGCCCAGAGATCTCCTCCTTCTTCAGGGCTTAACCTTAACGGTCAATCATAAGGATTCAAAATCCAATGGGATTGCCAAACAGTCCGTGTGTCCAGAAACCAGTAATAATAATACTGGGTTACAAAAATACAGAACAGCCAACGTGTTTCAAATTCACAGAGAGCCCAGAGATCTCCTCCTTCTTCAGGGCTTAACCTTAACAGGAAATCATAAGGATTCAAAATCCAATGGGATTGACAAACAGCCTGAGAGTCCAGAAACCAGTAATAATAATATTGGGTTACAAATAACAGCAAAGAACAGCCAACACATTTCTGGGGGGCTCAGAGATCTCCTCCTTCTTCAGGGCTTAACCTTAACAGGTAATCATAAGGACTCAAAATTATCCTCCTGTATTGAATTGTATTGTAATTGTGCTGTCTACCCTAATATTATAAAGCGCTGCGCAAACTGTCGGCGCTATATAAATCCTGTGTAATAATAATATCACAGATCACCATGAGAAAATTATTTGCTGCATAAGAAATAGCTAAAACCAATGAACCAGCAAAACAAAAAGCACTGGAATCTGGTTAGACACACCCCCCTTCCTCTTCTCTGCAAAACAAATGTGGGTGTGGCTGTTACTCTGCTCTGCCAGCACAGGGCACTGCAGTGGGAGAGCAGAATCAGCTTTCAGAGATATTTTAAGGCGTTTTAAAGCAATTAATGAGTTTAGAATGATAACATATGGCGATGCATGACTATGGAGAGTAAATAAAAAAACGTGTGAGACTTTAATTGGGCTTCGCCATATTTCCTATTGCGCTGATACTGGATGCTTCGTAGTGTGAGGAACGCAGGTGGTAAAGTCAACGGATTGGGAATTCATCATCTTCCAATCGATGTCTGTTCATGTTATGCACGGAGGTGACATATTTATGAAGGAAGAAGTGAGACGTGACAGAGGGAAAGGAATGAATGGGAAAATGGGTGTTGCACGCCCAGGCGTCTCCCCGATCGCTCTCTCCGCCTGTCCCCGGGGAGATCCGGTTGCAGGACCACATTTTTCAGAGCAGATGTAATGCTGTGACACTGTGAGTTCAGGGAGATCACAACACGGCCCCGGGGGGGGGGTGCAGATGGAGACAAATGAAATATTGATGCCGGGAAGCTCAGTCTGCCGGTGCGTGTCGGCGAGGGCGGGGATTTGCTGATTTGGCTGATTTAGGCCGTTCGTTGTCAATTTTTTTCTTATTGTTACTTTTCACAGAACTTTACTAGATAAATATTATCTGAAAGGGGAGTGTAAATATGCATAAAAATGGTTATTTTAAAAAAAAATGTATTGGCACGATGCGGTTAGGGCTGAGCGGGCGCAGTGATATTGAAGATCAGAACATAACACACAAATTATTTTCTTTGAAGTGTTGTAGCCACAGCTTTTATTAAACAACAAGACACCATTTTTTCAGAAACATACAGGAATTCTAATACAACCATTAACCCTTTTACACTGTTGGTGTCAGTGGGAGGAATAGTGCCTCATCATTGGTGTCAGTGGGAGGAATAGTGTCCCATCATTGGTGTCAGTGGGAGGAATAGTGTCCCATCATTGGTGTCAGTGGGAGGAATAGTGTCCCATCATTGGTATCAGGGGGAGGAATAGTGCCCCATCATTGGTATCAGTGGGGGGAATAGTGTCCCATCATTGGTATCAGTGGGAGGAATAGTGCCCCATCATTGGTATCAGTGGGAGGAATAGTGCCCCATCATTGGTGTCAGTGGGAGGAATAGTGCCCCATCATTGGTATCAGTGGGAGGAATAGTGCCCCATCATTGGAGTCAGTGGGAGGTATAGTGGCCCATCATTGGTGTCAGTGGGAGGAATAGTGCCCCATCATTGGTGTCAGTGGGAGGAATAGTGTCCCATCATTGGTGTCAGTGGGAGGAATAGTGTCCCATCATTGGTATCAGGGGGAGGAATAGTGCCCCATCATTGGTATCAGTGGGGGGAATAGTGTCCCATCATTGGTATCAGTGGGAGGAATAGTGCCCCATCATTGGTTTTAGTGGGAGGAATAGTGCCCCATCATTGGTGTCAGTGGGAGGAATAGTGCCCCATCATTGGTGTCAGTGGGAGGAATAGTGTCCCATCATTGGTGTCAGTGGGTGAGCAGAATCTTGTAATTTGTACCTTTGTGGGTTTGAAGCCAGTTCCAGGTTGGGCATGACCATGTCTTATTTTTTTTGGTGTTGACTAAACTTCGTTTGTGGCTCACTGGGTAACGGAACACAAATGTATGGTCTTAAATGCAAACCTCTTCTGTAACAGAATTGTTTCAGCCCTAACATGCAATAATAACATGTGTTTCACCAGGTATTTGCACCCATTCAGCCAAAGGAGTATTTGTGAGGTCAGGTACTGATGTTGTATGAGAAGTCCTAGTGTGCAATCACGGTTCAAGGTTATCCCTAAGGTGTTTCTGGAAACCCGACCATATCATCTATATGAACTTATTAGGCCTCCCATTCCAAAGTCATGACCTTAATAAAGAATTTAACCCCACCCCATGCTACTCCCATTTCCATCAATATAGAGTTGAGCCTTTTGTGGCTTCAACATCCTCTACTCTTCTGGAAAGGTCTTCACAAGATTTTGGAGGGCGTTTGTGGGAATTTGTGCCCATTTGTGAGGTCAGGTACTGATGTTGGGTGAGAAGACCTGGCTCACATGTTGGGCCTCATGTTGGGCATCAAAAAAGGCCTGCTGCATTCCAATTCATCCTGCAGGTGTTCAGTAGAGTTGAGGTCAAGGCTGATGTCGGATGAGAAGACCTAGCTTGGTTTACAATTCATCCTAAAGGTGTTCAGTAGAGATGACATCAGGGCTCTGTGCAGAACACTCAAGTTCCTCCACACCAACCTGGTCAAACCATGTCTTTATGGAGCTGGCATTGTACACAGGGGGGGACACAGTCAATTTGGGGGACAGACAATGGTCTTCACCAAATGCAAGGTTTGGAGGCTGAAGAAACACAATTGACTAAACCAGCCTTTCTCAACCTTTTTACTAGAGGAACCCTTGAAATTATTTCCAGGTCTCGAAGAGCCCACGAGGGCTTCCAAACTGGTCAAACCATGTCTCTGTGCAGGACACTCAAGTTCCTCCACACCAAACTGGTCGAACCATGTCTCTGTGCAGGACACTTAAGTTCCTCCACACCAAACTGGTCAAACCATGTCTCTGTGCAGGACACTCAAGTTCCTCCACACCAAACTGGTCAAACCATGTCTCTGTGAAGGACACTCAAGTTCCTCCACACCAAACTGGTCAAACCATGTCTTTATGGAGCTGGCTTTGTACACAGGGGAGGACACAGTCATGATGGGACAGAAAAGGGTCTTCACCAAATGGAAGGTCTGGAGGCTGAAGGAACACAATTAACTAAACCAGACTTTCTCAACCTTTTTATTAGGCTGATGTTGGATGAGAAGACCTAGCTTGGTTTCCAATACATCCTAAGGGTGTTCAGTAGGGATGACGTCAGGGCTCTGTGCAGAACACTCAAGTTCCTCCACACCAACCTGGTCAAAAGATGTCTTTATGGAGCTGGCTTTGTACACAGGGGGGACACAGTCATGGTGGGACAGAAAATGGTCTTCACCAAATGGAAGATTTGGAGGCTGAAGTAACACAATTGACTAAACCAGCATTTCTCAACCTTTTTACTAGAGGAACCCTTGAAATTATTTCCAGGTCTCGAAGAGCCCACGAGGGCTTCCAAACTGGTCAAACCATGTCCCTGTGCAGGACACTCAAGTTCCTCCACACCAAACTGGTCGAACCATGTCTTTATGGAGCTGGCTTTGTACACGGGGGGGACACAGTCATGGTGGGACAGAAAAGGGTCTTCACCAAATGGAAGGTTTGGAGGCTGAAGAAACACAATTGACTAAACCAGCCTTTCTCAACCTTTTTACTAGAGGAACCCTTGAAATTATTTCCAGGTCTCGAAGAGCCCACAAGGGCTACCAAACTGGTCAAACCATGTCTTTATGGAGCTGGCTTTGTACGTTGTAGTACTAACAATACCCTTCACTGGAAACACCTGAACTCGGTTATTTGGAGGGGGGGTCCACATAATATGAACTATATAGTAAGTGTGACGTGCAGGTGTCCCCAACTTTTGCCCATATAGCGTATCTGTGTTTGCAGGTATGCTGTCTATGCATGGCTACAGGTTGGGAAATGTATCTAAAGTCCATATGGGTAGATGTACATGGATGGCTGGTTGCCCCTAAATCTCTGTTTGTGGCCCCTGCGTAAAGCTGCAGCAGAAGCCAACCCTCCAGCCCACTGTTTTTAGAGTTCATCGAAGCCTATGGGCCTGATTTGGAGGTTGGGTCGACATACTTTAAGCCATATGGTAGGTGTAGTGTGATGATCAAGTGTCCAAAACTTTTGGTACACTTTACACAGATCATTATACTATTGGAAAGATATATGTGTAAGTGCTTTTCCAGTCGTAATCATCAGAAATTGTTGTTGTAATATCACATATTGCACAGATGCATTGGCTGGTGTTTTTCCCCATGAAGGTTTATACGAGGTTTAATAACAGATTGGATCAACAGCTTAATAGTTTAACCAGATTTCTTGTACAAAGAAGACTGATCCTACAGCGAAAAATATTATAAGACGGTAATGTTTTGTCTGTGAAGGTTCTCATTTATCCAGGTCATGGTATATCTTGTAGTAGTTAGTCACATTCAACGGGACTTGTTCTGTAATGTTGAAGATGTTTCTTTGTTCAGCCAAGTAGCTTCCTCAGATTTATTGAGGGTCATGAACATACCCCCTGAACAGACAATGGAACACCAACAAAATAAACAATACAATAACACAAATGTTGGGGCTCTTGAAGACCCTCTTGCTTTAGCAGCATGGCCCAAGCTGGGCGCATAAACTATATGGCCAAAACATTCTGGAAACCTGACCATTACATGAACCTATAGGGCCAAAGGTATGTGGGCAAGACTCCATGTAAATGAATTCAGGTGATTCCTGTGCAATACTGCATCATCCAGAGACATGCTGGACAATTGTGCGCTTCCAACTTTGTGGTAACAGTTTGGTGAAGACCCTTTTCTGTTCCACCATGGCTGTGACCCCCCTGTGTACAAAGTCAGCTCCATAAAGGGATGGTTTGACCAGTTTGGTGTGGAGGAACTCAAGTATCCTGCACAAAGCCCAGACCTCAACCCTACTGAATAATTTTGGGATGAATTGGAACATCGATAATGTGTCAGGTCTTCTCCTCCAACATCAATATTTAACCTCACAAGTGGGCACACATTCCTAAATTCTTGTGGAAAATCTCCCTGGAACAATGGAAGCTTGTTTTGGTTCCCAAAGTGGGACAGCCGCTCAGAATGAGGTACTGTTGGGAGCTACGCTGGCCAATTGTAAGAATTTGCACCAAAATCTTGTGGAGAGCTTTCTCAAAACAGTGGAGGCAATAGGGTGTCAACTTTATATGAATGACCATGGCTTAGGAATGAGATATCCAGCAAACCCAGAGACCTGACCACAACCCAACTAAACAGCTTTGGGATGAATTGGAATGCTGATTGTGAATGAGGTCTTCTCATCCAACATCAGTTCCTGACATCATAAATGGCCACAAATTCCCACAGGTAAACTCTGAAATCTGGTGGAAAGCCTTCCCAGTAGAGTGGAGGCCATTATGGCTATAAAGGGAGGTGACTCCATACTAATGACCAAGGGTGTTGAATGGGATGTCCAACAAGCTCATATAAGTGTCATGGATGGAGGGACTCTAGTGACCAATATAGAGCCCTGACCTCAACCCTACTGAACACCATTGAGATGAATTGGAATGCAGATGTTGAGCCAGGTCTTCTCATTCAACATCAGTGCCTGACCTCACAAATGAGCACACATTTCCACAGGCAAGCTGGTGGGAAGCCTTCCCAAATGAGTGGATAGTCATAAAAGGAGAGGGGATTCCATATTAATGGCCATGGTTTTTGAAAGGGATGTCCAACAAGCTCCTATAAGTGTCATGAATGGAAGAATTCCAGTATCCTATACAGAGCCCTGACCTCAACACTACTGAACACCTTTGGGATGAATTGTAATGCCGTTGGTGAGCCAGGTCTTCTGATCCAACATCAGTAGCTGAATTACAAATGGGCACAAATTTCCACAGACACTCCAAAATTTTGTAGAACATTTTCCCAGAAGAGTGGAGGATGTTATAGTCACAAAGGGTGCAACTCCATATTAATGGCCATGGTTTCAGAATAGGATGTCCAACAAACTCACAACTCTTACCTCAACCTTACTGAATACCTTTGGGATGAGATGGAATATTGATGGGGAGCTAGGTCTTCCCATTTAACATCAGTACCTGATCTCACAAATGGGCACAAATTCTCACAGGCAAACGCTGAAATCTTTGCAGAAGGGTGGAGGATGGTATAGTTGCAAAGGGGAAGGATGTGGGAGGGAGGTGGACATTCCCCTGATGAAGCTCCAAGGGGTGGAGTGAAACACGTTGGGTGTGTGGCCTGGAATCCGGGCTGAGACTGCCATTTATCTCACTTTATGCACATGGGTCTTCTTCATGAAGTGCAGCTTATGGACCTTTTCCTTTGACATTGAGGGAGGTGGACAACGCTATATTAATACCCACGATTTCGAACGGGATGTCCAAAGAAAGGTGTGACGATCATGTCAGGTATCAAAAAATGTTTTGCCATATAGGCTACCTCTGGATTCATCCATAAGATGTGTAGCTTTGAAGGCATGAAAACAGTCCAGACTTGTAGCATTATATGTAGCTGTTCCATTACAATCGCAAAGAGAGGTGGGGCCCTTGATAGACCCTTTTCCACTGCATGGCCCAAGCTGACCACGTTGGTTGCTCAATGGATGAGCCTCTTCCTTCAGCCTCCCTTAGGGTGAACTGCGTTGTCTCACGCCCGTGACCCCTCAGTGTTGTTTCCTGCTTTCCTCTCGCTTTCAAATTCCACTTTCCTCTGCGAGCCGACCAAGACCACGCAACAAATGTTATATGTCTGGATGCAGCTCATTCCTTGGCCTATTGTGGGACTTAGGGAAAATCTGGAGGAAAGCCTACGCAGTAGGGAGGAGGATGGCATAGTTGCAAAGGGGAAGGATGTGGGAGGGAGGTGGACATTCCCATGATTGAGCTCCAAGGGGTGGAGCAAAATACGTTGGGTGCGTGGCCTAGCTGTAATCCGGGCTGAGACTGCCATTTATCTCACTTTATGCACATGGGTCTTCTTCATGATGTGCAGCTTATGGACCTTTTCTTTGACATTGAGGGAGGTGGACAACGCTATATTAATACCCACGATTTCGAATGGGATGTCCAAAGAAAGGTGTGATGATCACGTCAGGTATCCAAAAATGTTTTGCCGTATAGCCTACCTCTGGATTCATCCATAAGATGTGTACTTTTGAAGAAAGGTCCAAAGGCATGAAAATAGTCCAGATTTGTAGCATTATATGTAGCTGTTCCATTACAATCGCAAAGATAGGTGGGGCCCTTGATAGACCCTTTTCCGCTGCATGGCCCAAGCTGACCACGTTGGTTGCTCAATGGATGAGCCTCTTCCTTCAGCCTCCCTTAGGGTGAACTACGTTGTCTCACGCCCGTGACCCCTCAGTGTTGTTTCCTGCTTTCCTCTCGCTTTCAAATTCCACTTTCCTCTGCGAGCCGACCAAGACCACGCAACAAATGTTATATGTCTGGATGCAGCTCATTCCTTGGCCTTTTGTGGGATTTAGGGAAAATCTGGTGGAAAGCCTTCTCAGAAGGGTGGAGGATGGCATAGTTGCAAAGGGGAAGGATGTGGGAGGGAGGTGGACATTCCCATGATTAAGCTCCAAGGGGTGGATCCATAAGATGTCTAGTTTTGAAGGCATGAAAATAGTCCAGATTTGTAGAATAATATGTAGCTGTTCCATTACAATCGTGAAGATAGGTGGGGCCCTTGATAGACCCTTTTCCGCTGCATGACCCAAGCTGACCACGTTGGTTGCTCAATGGATGAGCCTCTTCCTTCAGCCTCCCTTAGGGTGAACGACGTTGTCTCACGTCCGTGACCCCTCAGTGTTGTTTCCTGCTTTCCTCTGGCTTTCAAATTCCACTTTCCTCTGCGAGCCGACCAAGACCACGCAACAAAATGTTATATGTCTGGATGCAGCTCATTCCTTGGCCTTTTGTGGGATTTAGGGAAAAGCTGGTGGAAAGCCTTCGCAGAAGGGTGGAGGATGGTATAGTTGCAAAGGGGAAGGATGTGGGAGGGAGGTAGACATTCCCATGATTAAGCTCCAAGTTGTGGAACGAAACACGTTGGGTGCGTGGCCTAGCTGGAATCCGGGCTGAGACTGCCATTTATCTCACTTTATGCACATGGGTCTTCTTCATGATGTGCAGCTCATGGACCTTTTCTTTGACATTGAGGGAGGTGGACAACGCTATATTAATACCCACGATTTCGAATGGGTATGTGACGATCACGTCAGGTATCCAAAAATGTTTTGCCATATAGCCTACCTCTGGATTCATCCATAAGATGTGTAGGTTTGAAGGCATAAAAACAGTCCAGACTTGTAGCATTATATGTAGCTGTTCCATTACAAGCGCGAAGATAGGTGGGGCCCTTGATAGACCCTTTTCCGCTGCATGGCCCAAGCTGACCACGTTGGTTGTTCAATGGATGAGCCTCTTACTTCAGCCTCCCTTAGGGTGAACTACGTTGTCTCACGCCCGTGACCCCTCAGTGTTGTTTCCTGCTTTCCTCTCGCTTTCAAATTCCACTTTCCTCTGCGAGCCGACCAAGACCACGCAACAAATGTTATATGTCTGGATGCAGCTCATTCCTTGGCCTTTTGTGGGATTTGGGGAAAAAATATTCCAGTGCTACGATCCCAACCTTCTGGGCGTTTCTTTCTCTGACTAAGAGAGGTGAGAACCCCTGAAGGATCTCCAGAACGAGAGGAGGTAGCGGATGATGCTTTCCAGATAGCAGCCCGGATGAGGAGTATTACACGGGGAGTTGGCATCTCTGTGTCTGGTTCCCCAGCAGCTCGTTGCTTCTCAGGCCCCGGCCGGGGTGACCTCATCTCTTCGCTCGTCTCTCTAGGAAGAGGCCTGGGCTGAGTCACCGCGCCGTTAAACTTTATGAGCGCCTAACGTGTTACACCATGAAACAGGCATGTTAAACGTGTTAATAAAACAAAGCCTGTATACTTGGCCTCTTTGCAAGTACTCAGCTTGGAAACCAAATCCACCCCCAGTGCGAATCATAGATCCTGATGAGATGAACACATGTGTCCCATGAAGAACAGACGTGTGTCCCTGTGAGTATCCCGTGTGCCTCTTATCCTGTGCCCTGGAAGTGATAAGTCTAGGATTATACAGTAATATAACAAACAGCTGCCAGATCTCTCCTAATTGAAAGAACAATCCAGATGGATTTTGGTTGCCGTGAATGCAGCTGGGAGAGGAGCGGCTCTTCGTGCGCGCTAACAGCCTGTAAACAACATATTAATGCTAAACCCTTGTCTGCAACATTGGCGGGGTATTGCCTGCTCTTGCACCTAAAGACAATTTGTCACCGACGACGGCGTAACAGTGTACGGCAATGTGGTTTATATTGCTTTTTTCCCGGTTTGGTTTCTGTTTTGCGCGTCTCGATTCGGGGTATATTATGTAGTTTCTGCCCCACAAGCTGCTCTGGAATCTAACAATCCCAACTGGACACAATATTGCTCCCAAGCCCTATCTGGCCGGCCCTACCAGTGGCTCAGTTGAAGAGTTTATCTGAAATTCCCTAGCACAGGGGTGCATGGGCGTCCCCAGGTAGGGGCAAGGGGGGCAATTGCCCCCCCTCCTGAAATCAGGGATCGGATCGGAGGTTCCCCACTAGGTCCTTATCCTCTTGAGCCATGTATGCAGTTTTTGATCGTCTCTTGTGCCATGTCCGCAGTCTCTGACTGTCTCCTGTACCATGTCTGCAGTCTCTGACTGTTTCCTGTACCATGTCTGCAGTCTCTGACTGTCTCGTGTACCATGTCAGCAGTCTCTGCCTGTTTCCTGTACTATGTCCGCAGTCTCTGACTGTCTCCTGTATCATGTCTGCAGTCTCTGACCGTCTCCTGTGCTATGTCTGCAGTCTCTGACTGTTTCCTGTACCATGTCTGCAGTCTCTGACTGTCTCCTGTACCATGTCCGCAGTCTCTGACCGTCTCCTGTACTATGTCTGCAGTCTCTGACCGTCTCCTGTTACCATGTCTGCAGTCTCTTACTGTCTCGTGTACCATGTCTGCAGTCTCTGACTGTTTCCTGTACCATGTCCGCAGTCTCTGACCGTCTCCTGTACTATGTCTGCAGTCTCTGACCGTCTCCTGTACCATGTCCGCAGTCTCTGATCATCTACTGTACTATGTCCGCAGTCTCTGACCGTCTCCTGTACTATGTCTGCAGTCTCTGACCATCTCCTGTACCATGTCTGCAGTCTCTGACTGTTTCCTGTACTATGTCCGCAGTCTCTGACTGTCTCCTGTACTATGTCTGCAGTCTCTGACCGTCTCCTGTGCTATGTCTGCAGTCTCTGACTGTTTCCTGTACCATGTCTGCAGTCTCTGACTGTCTCCTGTACCATGTCCGCAGTCTCTGACCATCTCCTGTACTATGTCCACAGTCTCTGACCATCTCCTGTACCATGTCTGCAGTCTCTGACTGTTTCCTGTACCATGTCTGCAGTCTCTGACTGTCTTGTGTACCATGTCTGCAGTCTCTGACCATCTCCTGTACTATGTCCACAGTCTCTGACCATCTCCTGTACCATGTCTGCAGTCTCTGACTGTCTCGTGTACCATGTCTGCAGTCTCTGGCCATCTCCTGTACTATGTCTGCAGTCTCTGACCATCCCCTGTATTATGTCTGCAGTCTCTGACCATCCCCTGTATTATGTCTGCAGTCTCTGACCATCTCCTGTACTATGTCCACAGTCTCTGACTGTCTCCTGTACCATGTCTGCAGTCTCTGACCATCTCCTGTACTATGTCCGCAGTCTCTGACCGTCTCCTGTACCATGTCTGCAGTCTCTGACCATCTCCTGTACAATGTCTGCAGTCTCTGACCGTCTCCTGTACTATGTCTGCAGTCTCTGACCGTGATTCCCCCAGATACAATCTAAAATCTTGAGGAAAGCCTTCCCAAATGAGTGGAGGCCATAAAATGTGATCATACTGTTTGTTAATGAACATGGAAGGGGGATAACAACTCCATATTAATGGCCATAATTTTGTAATGGGACGCCTAACAAGCTCATACAGTTATGATGGTCAGGTGCTCAAAAACCCTCGCCATATAGTGTATGGACATGTCAGTTCTAGGGGCACTTAATCCCATGGGTAAGTAGTGCATTCAAAAGTCTCTATACATTCATTCAGTTTATTTAAGAGTCATTGGTTTGTAGATATAAAAGGTTGAGTTAACTATTCAGGAACTCTATGCTGCATTATAAGTGTCACGGTCTGTAGTCAGGCTCGGAGGCCAGTGTCTATAGTAGTGGAGCAGATATTCATACAGGTCACCCTGGCTGGTGACACGGGTTCATCTGAGGTGCGGGGTCTAAGCACAAACGGGTATTCACCAGAGCTCCTGATGATGGAGATGGGGTTTGCTGCGCGTTTGCACCAGGTTGTGGTCCTCAGGATAGCCCCACCAGGAGGTGAGGAAGCCAGGGTCCAGTAGCAGACATAGTAGGTAGGGATCAAGCAGAAGCATAGTCAAGGAACAAGCCAAATGTCGGTAACAAGTAGTTGCAGGTTGGGATTCAGCAGAAGGGTAGTAGAGGAACAAGTCAAAGGTCGGTAACAAGTAGTTGTAGGTTGGGATTCAGCAGAAGCGTAGTAGAGGAACAAGCCAAATGTCGGTAACAAGTAGTTGCAGGTTGGGATTCAGCAGAAGCGTAGCCGAGGAACAAGCCAAATGTCGGTAACAAGTAGTTGCAGGTTGGGATTCAGCAGAAGCGTAGTAGAGGAACAAGCCAAATGTCGGTAACAAGTAGTTGCAGGTTGGGATTCAGCAGAAGCGTAGTAGAGGAACAAGCCAAATGTCGGTAACAAGTAGTTGTAGGTTGGGATTCAGCAGAAGCGTAGTAGAGGAACAAGCCAAATGTCGGTAACAAGTAGTTGCAGGTTGGGATTCAGCAGAAGCGTAGCCGAGGAACAAGCCAAATGTCGGTAACAAGTAGTTGCAGGTTGGGATTCAGCAGAAGCGTAGTCGAGGAACAAGCCAAATGTCAGTAACAAGTAGTTGCAGGTTGGGATTCAGAAGAAGGGTAGTAGAGGAACAAGCCAAATGTCGGTAACAAGTAGTTGCAGGTTGGGATTCAGCTGAAGCGTAGCCAAGGAACAAGCCAAATGTCGGTAACAAGTAGTTGCAGGTTGGGATTCAGCAGAAGCATAGTCGAGGAACAAGCCAAATGTCGGTAACAAGTAGTTGCAGGTTGGGATTCAGCAGAAGCGTAGTCGAGGAACAAGCCAAATGTCAGTAACAAGTAGTTGCAGGTTGGGATTCAAGGAACTTACTAGAACAGAACTTAGAACAAACGGAACTTGGAACATTAGAAACGAGGAGGTTACTTGAAGGACTAAATTCGGTACAGAGACGTGAATGACCAGCGGTCTCTATAACACGGAAGTGGTCGGTTATAGAGCGAGAACAAACAGAGAGGACGACGGCTGACATAGAAGCGATGGTAAGCAATGGCTGTAAACCGAACAAGGAGTTGATGCGAAGACGACTTAGGGTTGCACGTTGATGAACAATGGCTGGAAACTGAACAAGGAGATGATGGGAAGAAGACTTAGGGTTGGACGTTGATGAACAATGACTGTAAACCGAACAAGGA
>BLSH010394386.1:60014-92163 GCA_018402905.1 Glandirana rugosa
CATTTCTTAAAGGGGAACTCCTGCCAATTTAACCCCCCCCCCCCCCGGCTTTCCCTTTCCCTTGCACAGTTGCACCGGCTCCTCTCCAGGACTGAAATGGCTTCCTCTGATTTCACTGCACACTGTGAGCCTCTCACCATGTGCATTAGAAGTCAGATAGAGCCCCGCCCCGTTCCTAGCTGTATCATCTAGCCCTTTCTAGAGGAACCAATGGCCTTCAGAAGTCACCTAATTAGTAAATAGAGTCCCCCTGTGCGTCATTTAATCTCAGTATAAATACAGCTGTTCTGTGAAGCCCTCAGAGGTTTGTTAGAGAACCTTAGTGAACAAACAGCATCATGAAGGCCAATGAACACCCCAGACGAGTCAGGGATAAAGCTGTGGAGAAGTATATAGCAGGGTTAGGTTATAAAAAAAAAATCTCCCAAGCTTTGAAGACCTCACGGAGCTCTGTTCAATCCATCATGGGAAAATGGAAAGAGTGGCACAGCTGCCAACCCACCAAGACATGGCCGTCCACCTAAACTGACCGGCCGGGCAAGGAGAGCATTCATCAGAGAAGCAGCCAAGAGGTCCATGGTGACTCTGGAGAAGCTGCAGAGTCTCAGGGGGGAGAATCTGTCCACAGGACAACTATTAGTCGTGCCCTCCACAAATCTGCCCTTTATGGAGGAGTGGCAAGAAGAAAGCCATTGGTGAAAGAAATCCATGAGAAGTCCCTTTACAGTTTGTGAGAAGCCATGTGGGGGGCACAGCAAACATGGGGAAGAAGGGGCTCTGCTCAGATGAGACCAAAATTCAACTTTTTTGGCCTAAAAGCAAAACGCTATGTGTGGCGGAAAACTAACACTGCACATCACCCTGAACACTCCATCCCCACCGTGAAACATGGTGGTGGCAGCTTCATGGTGTGGGGATGATTTTCTTCAGCAGGGACAGGGAAGCTGGTCAGAGTTGATGGGAAGGTGGATGGAGCCAAATACAGGGCAATCTTAGAAGAAAACCTGTTAGAGTCTGCAAAAGACTTGAGACCGGGGCGGAGGTTCACCTTCCAGCAGGACAACGACCCTCAACATCCAGCCAGAGCTACAATGGAATGGTTTACATCAAAGCACATTCATGGGTTAGAATTGCCCAGTCACAGTCCAGACCTAAATCCCATTGAGAATCGGTGAATGGCAAGACTTGGAAATTGCTGATCACAGACACCCTCCATCCAATCTGACAGAACTTGGGGGGTTCTGCAAAGAAGAATGGGCAGAAATGCCCTCTCTAGATGGGCAAAGCTGACAGAGACTTCCCCAAAAAGACTTGCAGCTGTAATTGCAGGGAAAGGCGGTTCTGCAAAATATTGACTCCGGGGGGGGGGGGGGGCAGAAAAAAAATGCCCCCCCCCCACACTTTTCACAGATTTATGTGTATGAACCTCCAGTGACCAGTATGAGAGAGTGAGAGCGATAACACCAAATTTAACACGCCTGCTCCCCATTCAATGGCTGTGTGTTGAGTTATTTCGAGGGGACAGCAAATTTACACTGTTATACAAGCTGGTACACATTTCTTCAGTGTTGTCACATGATGGGGGGGTGTACTTACTTTTGTGAGATACTGTATATATATAATTTTAAATATTAGGCAAAATACAGGGATTGTCGGTGATGGCGGTGCGAATGGCGGCCTCATTTACATAACAATTTTTTATAAATAGACCCCATAAAGTTAATGAAAGGTCCACTGTACACAGAATGGGCACAGGTGGGAAGTCTTCTGTTGATAGATCGATCGCTGTGATGTCATCATGGTGCCTCACGTGTTATGATGTCATCGTTAGCCGGACATCGCTAATTCCTCGCACGCGCGGAGGGACGCGTTGTATTTTTTACGTGGTAACAAATGACTAAACACTCTGCAGGGATCCTCCCGCGCTCCACCAACCCAGGCAACGCATCACCTGTAATATCCCAGTGAGTAATCGGCACTTTCGGCGGGGAATGGCGGTGATGCGGCCACCACTTGAATGGGTTACTGAGAGAAGAGCGAGGATTACGCCCGTCAGCCGTTATTAGAGTGGGTGGGCGGCGGCGCTGCGCCTTTCTTATTTTGCCCACTCACAACAATTTCCTCAGGGCTGACGAGCCGGGGGCCCCCGCGCCGCGCCAATTTCTACAACTGTTGACTTTGTTCTTAATTAAAGTTGAGCATTAATTAACACGTTGCCAGAGCAAAACCCTCACAGATGCAATTACCCTCTGACTGCTACGTCAACGTTTTCCAGCTTTTGCCGATCCGCGGAGAACAAGAAAGAAATTGCTTTAATTTTTCCAGGTCGGATCAGAAGCAAAAAAAAAAGCAGAAAAAGCAAAAAAGGCCGGGAGCAATAAGATTTCTAGCCTTGCCTTTTTTTTTTATCCTCACTGGGTGGGGGTGGGCTTTGCGTTCGGGATGGAAGTAAACAGTTGTCACCTGAGTGTGAAAAAAAATGAAACACGCAATATTCAGGAATTTCTACAATGCAGAAGCAAGGAGACGTCACAACTATGGCAGATACAGGTAGCAGCCTTCTAGTTATTAGTAGGTATGCCAGTAGGTGGCAGTCTTCTAGTTATTAGTAGTTATGCCACTAGGTGGCAGTCTTCTAGTTATTTGTAGTTATGCCAGTAGGTGGCAGTCTTCTAGTTATAAGTAGTTATGCCAGTAGGTGGCAGTCTTCTAGTTATTTGTAGTTATGCCAGTAGGTGGCAGTCTTCTAGTTATAAGTAGTTATGCCCCTAGGTGGCAGTCCTCTTGTTTTTAGTAGTTATGCCCCTAGGTGGTAGTCTTCTTGTTATTAGTAGTTATGCCACTAGATGGCAGTCTTCTAGTTATTTGTAGTTATGCCAGTAGGTGGCAGTCTTCTAGTTATTAGTAGTTATGCCCCTAGGTGGTAGTCTTCTTGTTATTAGTAGTTATGCCACTAGGTGGTAGTCTTCTTGTTATTAGTAGTTATGCCACTAAGTAGCTGTCTTCTAGTTATTTGTAGTTCTGCCACTGGGTGGCGCTCTTTTAGTTATTTGTAGTTATGCCAGTAGGTGGCAGTCTTCTTGTTATTAGTAGTTATGCCACTAGGGGCAGTCTTCTTTTTAATAGTGGTTATGCCACTAGGGGCAGTCTTCTAATCATAAGTAGTTATACCACTAGGTGGCTGTCTTCTAGTTATTAGTAGTTATGCCACTAGGTGGCACTCTTCTAGTTATTAGTAGTTATGCCAGTAGGTGGCAGTCTTCTAGTTATAAGTAGTTATGCCCCTAGGTGGCAGTCTTCTAGTTATTAGTAGTTATGCCAGTAGGTGGCAGTCTTCTAGTTATTAGTAGTTATGCCAGTAGGTGGCAGTCTTTTAGTTATTAGTAGTTATGCCACTAGGTGACAGTCTTCTAGTTATTAGTAGTTATGCCACTAGGTGACAGTCTTCTAGTTATTAGTAGTTATACCAGTAGGTGGCAGTCTTCTAGTTATAAGTAGCTATGCCACTAGGTGGTATTCTTTTAGTTATTAGTAGTTATGCCACTAGTTGGCAGTCTTCTAGTTATAAGTAGGTATGCCACTAGGTGGTATTCTTTTAGTTATTAGTAGTTATGCCACTAGGTGGCAGTCTTCTTGTTATTAGCAGTTATGCCACTAGGTGGCAGTTTTCTAATTAGTGGCAGTCTTATGTTTAACACTGATATACTGTAATGTTCTTTGTAGTGGAACTGCATGGTTATGATGTCATTTCCTGTGTCTGCGTTCCTGTTGTTTCCAATGAAATGTGTCTTCCACAATCTTGCCTTAATATGTATAGTATATGTAATAGTTTATATGGTATGATAGTAATATGCATAGTATAGTAAACTCAGTCACTTAAATGTCATATAAGCTAAAAAGCCCAAATCTCAGTTTTTTTTTCTGGTAAAGCAGAACTCCAACCAAAAATAGCTTTCCAATGCTGCCATTTTTTTTCATCCCGGACGAGCCCCCAACCTGTGACTGGACAGTGAAAGGAGGAGCAGCACCGTGACAAGCTCATTTCTCTATCACTCTGTTCTCTCCTCCTATCAGCATGATTTTTGTCAGCACATGAACTTATTGGCTTCTTGTGCTGCTTCTTTTCCACTATTCTGAGCTCTGCTGTATAGGGATTGCAAAAGGCTGATATCAGATAATAACAGATAATAGCAGGCAATGCAGTTATTACAATAACAGGAAATACCCAGGAAGAGTTTGTGAATAAGGGCGCTAAGTGGCAGCACAGTACAATCTATGAGATATTTGGAGTGATTCTTTAAAGATCGTGAAGTACAAATGCAGTCATGGGACAACACCTCTCTCATAAGGAGGTAGACTGTCCCTGATAGTCCCAGTGGCTGGCTGGAGGGTTCCCCAGACCTGTTCCACAGGCAAGTGGCATTAATGGTCTTTGGCCTGGAATGGCTGTAGGTGCAGGACCAACTACTAAAACGTCTTCTTTTGAAGTGGCGAACTATTTTAGCTCAAACTAGCTGCCTGCACACTGGATATAATAGTGGGGGACCGAACACCTGGTGACACAACTCATGCCCAGTCACCTTTGACTCATAAGGCATGGTCTCTCAAGACTGAGATTTTGAAGTACAAATGCAGTCACTTGCATTTCCCTTGGGACAACACCTCTCTCACAAAGAGGTAATCTGTCTTTGATAGTCCCGGTGGCAGGCCGGAGGGTTCCCTGGACCTGTTCCACAGGGAAGTGGCATTAAGGGTCTCTGGCCAGGACACCTGAGTGAATGGCGGTTAGACGCAGGACCATGTCTTTATGGAGCTGGTCCACACTGGTCAACTCATGTCTTTATGGAGCTGGTCCAAACTGGTAAACCCATGTCTTTATGGAGCTGGTCCAAACTGGTCAACCCATGTCTTTATGGAGCTGGTCCACACTGGTCAACTCATGTCTTTATGGAGCTGGTCCAAACTGGTAAACCCATGTCTTTATGGAGCTGGTCCACACTGGTCAACTCATGTCTTTATGGAGCTGGTCCAAACTGGTCAACTCATGTCTTTATGGAGCTGGTCCAAACTGGTCAACCCATGTCTTTATGGAGCTGGTCCACACTGGTCAACTCATGTCTTTATGAAGCTGGTCCACACTGGTCAACTCATGTCTTTATGGAGCTGGTCCACACTGGTCAACCCATGTCTTTATGGAGCTGGTCCACACTGGTCAACTCATGTCTTTATGGAGCTGGTCCACACTGGTCAACTCATGTCTTTATGGAGCTGGTCCAAACTGGTAAACCCATGTCTTTATGGAGCTGGTCCAAACTGGTCAACCCATGTCTTTATGGAGCTGGTCCACACTGGTCAACCAATGTCTTTATGGAGCTGGTCCACACTGGTCAACCAATGTCTTTATGGAGCTGGTCCACACTGGCCAATCAATGTCTTTATGGAACTGGTCCACACTGGTCAACCAATGTCTTTATGGAGCTGGTCCACACTGGTCAACCCATGTCTTTATGGAGCTGGTCCACACTGGTCAACTCATGTCTTTATGGAGCTGGTCCAAACTGGTCAACCCATGTCTTTATGGAGCTGGTCCACACTGGTCAACCAATGTCTTTATGGAGCTGGTCCACACTGGTCAACCAATGTCTTTATGGAGCTGGTCCACACTGGCCAATCAATGTCTTTATGGAACTGGTCCACACTGGTCAACCAATGTCTTTATGGAGCTGGTCCACACTGGTCAACCCATGTCTTTATGGAGCTGGTCCACACTGGTCAACCAACGTCTTTATGGAGCTGGTCCACACTGGTCAACCCATGTCTTTATGGAGCCGGTCCACACTGGTCAACCCATGTCTTTATGGAGCTGGTCCACACTGGTCAACCCATGTCTTTATGGAGCTGGTCCACACTGGTCAACCAATGTCTTTATGGAGCTGATCCACACTGGTCAACCCATGTCTTTATGGAGCTGGTCCACACTGGTCAACCCATGTCTTTATGGAGCTGGTCCACACTGGTTAACCCATGTAATTATGCAGCTGGTCTACACTGGTCAACCCATGTCTTTATGGAGCTGGTCCACACTGGTTAACCCATGTCTTTATGCAGCTGGTCCACACTGGTCAACCCATGTCTTTATGGAGCTGGTCCACACTGGTTAACCCATGTCTTTATGGAGCTGGTCCACACTGGTCAACCCATGTCTTTATGGAGCTGGTCCACACTGGTCAGCCCATGTCTTTATGGAGCTGGTCCACACTGGTTAACCCATGTCTTTTTTGGAGCTGGCTTTGTACACAAGGGCACAGTCATGCTGGAACAGAAAAGGGTCTTCATCAAACTGTTACCACAAGGTTGGAAGAGCACAATTGTCTACAATGTGTTTGTATGATGGAGTATTACCAGGACCCTTCACTGGAGACACCTGAACTCCATCATTTGGATGGGGGCCCACATGCTTAGGGTCATAGAACCTACATTCATGTACATTATACATTGTGGTTATTCAGCGGAGGCTCTGTAAGTCATCACTCATCCGTTACAAGAAGACCTGTAAGAAATCACTTATCACCCTCACAATGTTCTCTTAAAGGGAAACGACACAACCACTTCCCTTGTATACGGATTTCAGCTGGGCCATGTATACAACAAATCGTTTCCTCACCACGTAGGCGGCACATAAGGAGTTAACCTTTGTTTTGATAAGAAAGCCGGCAATCATGGGGAGCTGGAACATTTTACCGGCCTGATTTCCCCGCAGCCAAGAACCCAAATAACAAACATCCCTGTGTGGGGCTCCCCATCTCCAGGCTGCCCGAGACGGCTGTTTATACGCGCGGTCTGCGGACCCACCAATGTTTGTGAAATAAGATCTGGCCCGGTGTACGCTTGTGTATGTATGGCAGGGTCTTTGTTGGGGAAGGCAATCGCTATCATCTTGCCTTCCCTCTAAACAAATGCAAACGCTCCAGTATAGTGTTTGTCTTGAAGATCCGTATCTATTAGAGGTTTCGAAACGACCAACGTGGTTTTGTTCGTTTATAATTTGTAATCATAATAACATTACACTGAGTTCTCCGGCTAGCATTCCTGCAAATGTACATTTTAGGGTGCTCCAGAGGAAGGCTTAAAGGGTGTCCTTGTGATGCCATTCTGGGCTGTAGAGTCTTGACGGCATTATCTGCACCATGTGCTGTCCCTTTCAGGAATAGCTCCCTGCTGTCCCTCATTTGAAGGAACTGTCTCTCATTTGAAGGAACTGTCTCTCATTTGATGGAACTGTCTCTCATTTGAAGGAACTGTCTCTCATTTGAAGGAACTGTCTCTCATTTGATGGAACTGTCTCTCATTTGAAGGAACTGTCCCTCATTTGAAGGAACTGTCTCTCATTTGAAGGATCTGTCTCTCATTTGAAGGAACTGTCTCTCATTTGAAGGAACTGTCTCTCATTTGAAGGATCTGTCTCTCATTTGATGGAACTGTCTCTCATTTGAAGGAACTGTCTCTCATTTGAAGGAACTGTCCCTCATTTGAAGGAGCTGTCCCTCATTTGAAGGAACTGTCTCTCATTTGAAGGATCTGTCTCTCATTTGATGGAACTGTCTCTCATTTGAAGGAACTGTCCCTCATTTGAAGGAACTGTCTCTCATTTGATGGAACTGTCTCTCATTTGAAGGAACTGTCCCTCATTTGAAGGAACTGTCTCTCATTTGAAGGATCTGTCTCTCATTTGAAGGAACTGTCTCTCATTTGAAGGAACTGTCCCTCATTTGAAGGAGCTGTCTCTCATTTGAAGGAACTGTCTCTCATTTGAAGGAACTGTCTCTCATTTGAAGGAACTGTCTCTCATTTGATGGAACTGTCTCTCATTTGAAGGAACTGTCCCTCATTTGATGGAACTGTCCCTCATTTGAAGGAACTGTCTCTCATTTGAAGGATCTGTCTCTCATTTGATGGAACTGTCTCTCATTTGAAGGAACTGTCTCTCATTTGAAGGAACTGTCTCTCATTTGAAGGAACTGTCCCTCATTTGAAGGAACTGTCTCTCATTTGAAGGATCTGTCTCTCATTTGATGGAACTGTCTCTCATTTGAAGGAACTGTCCCTCATTTGAAGGAACTGTCTCTCATTGGTTGGAGCTGACCCTCATTGGTTGGAGCTGACCCTCATTTGAAGGATCTGTCTCTCATTTGATGGAACTGTCTCTCATTGGTTGGAGCTGACCCTCATTGGTTGGAGCTGACCCTCATTTGAAGGAACTGTCTCTCATTTGAAGGATCTGTCTCTCATTTGATGGAACTGTCTCTCATTGGTTGGAGCTGACCCTCATTTGAAGGAGCTGTCCCTCATTACGTGGAGCTGCTGACCCTCATTTGAAAGAGCTGTCCCTCATTTTAAGGAGCTGTCCCTCATTTTAAGGAGCTGTCCCCTCAATGGATGGAGCTGACCCTCATTTTGAAGGAGCTGTCCCTCATTGGATGGAGCTGACCCTCATTTGAAGGAGCTGTCCCTCATTGGATGGAGCTGACCCTCATTTGAAGTTACTGTCCCTCATTTTAAGGAGCTGTCCCTCATTGGATGGAGCTGTCCGCTCATTGGATGGAGCTGACCATCATTTTGAAGGCGCTGTCCCTCGTTGGATGGAGCTGACCCTCATTTGAAGTTACTGTCCCTCATTTTAAGGAGCTGTCCCTCATTTTAAGGAGCTGTCCCTCATTGGATGGAGCTGTCCGCTCATTGGATGGAGCTGACCCTCATTTTGAAGGAGCTGTCCCTCATTTGAAGGAGCTGTCCCTCATTTGAAGGAGCTGTCCCTCATTTGAAGGAGCTGTCCCTCATTAGGTGGAGCTGCTCTCCCTCATTTGAAAGAGCTGTCCCTCATTTTAAGGAGCTGTCCCTCATTGGATGGAGCTGTCCCCTCATTGGATGGAGCTGACCCTCATTTTGAAGGCGCTGTCCCTCATTTGAAGGAGCTGTGCCTCATTAGGTGGAGCTGCTGTCCCTCATTTGAAAGAGCTGTCCCTCATTTTAAGGAGCTGTCCCTCATTGGATGGAGCTATCCCCTCATTGGATGGAGCTGACCCTCATTTTGAAGGAGCTGTCCCCTCATTGGATGGAGCTGACCCTCATTTTGAAGGAGCTGTCCCTCATTTGAAGGCGCTGTCCCTCATTAGGTGGAGCTGCTGTCCCTCATTTGAAAGAGCTGTCCCTCATCTTAAGGAGCTGTGCCTCATTGGATGGAGCTGTCCCCTCATTGGATGGAGCTGACCATCATTTTGAAGGCGCTGTGCCTCGTTGGATGGAGCTGACCCTCATTTGAAGTTACTGTCCCTCATTTTAAGGAGCTGTCCCTCATTGGATGGAGCTGTCCGCTCATTGGATGGAGCTGACCCTCATTTTGAAGGAGCTGTACCTCATTTGAAGGAGCTGTCCCTCATTAGGTGGAGCTGCTCTCCCTCATTTGAAAGAGCTGTCCCTCATCTTAAGGAGCTGTGCCTCATTGGATGGAGCTGTCCCCTCATTGGATGGAGCTGACCCTCATTTTGAAGGCGCTGTAACTCGTTGGATGGAGCTGACTCTCATTTGAAGTTACTGTCCCTCATTTTGAAAGAGCTGTCCCTCATTAGTTGGAGCTGACCCTTATTTGAAAGAGCTGTCCCTCATTTTAAGGAGCTGTCCCTAATTAGATGGAGCTGTCCCCTCATTGGATGGAGCTGACCCTCATTTTGAAGGAGCTGCCCCTCATTGGACGGAGCTGACCCTCATTTATATTTACTGTCTCTCATTTGAAGGAGCTGTCCCTCATTGGATGGAGCTGACCCTCATTTTGAAAGAGCTGTCCCTCATTGGATGGAGCTGACCCTCGTTTTGAAAGAGCTGTCCCTCATTGGATGGAGCTGTCCCTCATTGGATGGAGCTGTCCCTCATTGGATGGAGTTGACCCTCATTTGAAGGAGCTGTCCCTCATTGGATGGAGCTGACCCTCATTTTGAAGGAGCTGTCCCTCATTGGATGGAGCTGACCCTCATTTGAAGGAGCTGCCCCTCATTGGACGGAGCTGACCCTCATTTATATTTACTGTCTCTCATTTGAAGGAGCTGTCCCTCATTGGATGGAGCTGACCCTCGTTTTGAAAGAGCTGTCCCTCATTGGATGGAGCTGTCCCTCATTGGATGGAGCTGACCCTCATTTTGAAGGAGCTGTCCCTCATTGGATGGAGCTGACCCTCATTTGAAGGAGCTGTCCCTCATTGGATGGAGCTGACCCTCATTTTGAAGGAGCTGTCCCTCATTGGATGGAGCTGTCCCCTCATTGGATGGAGCTGACCCTCATTTGAAGGAGATGACCCTCATTTGAAGGAGATGACCCTCATTTCAAAGAACTGTCCCCAATTTTTTTAAAGCAGTAGTAAACCACCATTAGTGTAAAAAATAAAGTGGGCCCCCCCTGCAGAGTTAAGTCATAGTATCCTGCATACTACCACATTATGACAGACTTACCTGTAAAGTGGATTCCTCCCAAGCAGCGCTGTCACGGATCCCCGGCTCTGTCATCTTCACCCGGTTTTCCTTCCAGTTACGTGGGCTCAGGCTGTATGAATGGCCGAGGGCTGCAGTGACATCACTCCCACGCCCTCGGCTCCGGCATGGAGCTCTGAAGGGACGGCACGGTATCTGGTCACAAATCCAACTTTGGATTCACAAGTTTACTGATATCTAGATGCAAGATAAGACAGCCGCTTTTCTGTTGCATTCGACCCCCATGCCCTTGAAACGTTACAAGCATTCACTCTTGCTGCATTTGCTGACCACTGCAAAGGCATCCATACCGCTATTCTGGAAACAAGCCGCACCCCCTTCGGTTAAAACTTGGTTTGCCAATCAAAGAAGTTCATCTAATGGAAGATCTCATGGCTGCGGCACACCATAGAGAGGAACGTGTTAGTAAAACATGGTTATATTGGATGGAATTTACTTATCGGGATTTTCTGGGCTCTCAACTGTGACTCCCATGACCATCCCTTCTGAGTTGATACCTAACTTCCCTGTGCTGGCTACTCTTGGGGAAAACAATCACTTCCCCCCCCCCCACTTTTCTTCTTTTTCCTTTCGCTTCTCCGGCTCTTTCTTTCCTGCTTATCCCTATTTTCTTTCTTTTTTGTCTTGCTTTTCCCCATCCTACTAAATTATACGGGAGATAAGCTTGTCAAGGTTCCTTGGGCAAAGGGAACTCTGCAGCTACTATTTGGATTGACCTTGTCAGTGGTGTATCATCTATGGGTGCAGGGTGTGCACTGAACACGGGCCCTGAGGGGTGGGGGGGCCCACTGTGCTCTTACCCACACTGCACCCATGAATGATCTCTCCCTGGTTGACAGCCGGGGATGATCGGTGTGGTGTGGGCTTGCAAACGGACCCACTAATTTCATGATACGCCCCTGGACCTTGTATTTGCTGGTCTCTCTGCAGTGTTTTTACTGTTGACTTTATTTCTTTATGTGAACCATGCTCCTTGCCCACGTTGGTTGTTGTTTTGTGGGAGCCTGTTGGCCCCGATAATTCCTGTATGATGTAAAATCCCATAAATAAAGAATTTGGAAAAAAAAAGAAGGGCTACCAACTAAGCAGGACTACCAGCTAAGCAGAAGTTCTACCAACTAAGCAAAATAACTACAAGCTATATAGAAGGACTACCAACTAAGCAGAATGGCTACCGACTAAGCAGAGGGGCTACCAGCTGAGCAGAAGGACTACCAACTAAGCAGAATGGCTACCGACTAAGCAGAGGGGCTAGCAGCTGAGCAGAAGGACTACCAACTAAGCAGAAGCCCTAACAACTAAGCAGAAGCCCTACCAACTAAGCAGAAGGTCTAGCTAATAAGCAAAAGGACTATCAACTAAGCAGAACTACAAACTAAGAAGAAAAACTACCAACTAAGCAGAAAGACTACCAACTAAGCAGAAGAACAACCAACTGAGCCACTACCAACAAAACAGAAGGTCTACCAACTAATCAGGAGTACCAACTAAGAAGAAGGGCTACCGACTAAGCAGAAGGGCTAACAGCTAAGAGGAAGGACTACCAACCAAGCAGAAGGCCTACAAACTAAGCAGAAGGACTACCAACTAAGCAGAAGGCCTACCAAATAAACAGAAGGTCTATTTAATAAGCGGAAGGACTATCAACTAAGCAGAAGCACAACCAACTGAGCCACTACCAACTAAACAGAAGGTCTACCAACTAATCAGGAGTACCAACTAAGAAGAAGGGCTACCGACTAAGCAGAAGCACAACCAACTGAGCCACTACCAACTAAACAGAAGGTCTACCAACCAATCAGGAGTACCAACTAAGAAGAAGGGCTACCGACTAAGCAGAAGGGCTACCAGCTAAGAGGAAGGACTACCAACCAAGCAGAAGGCCTACCAACTAAGCAGAAGGTCTATCTAATAAGCAGAATGACTATCAACTAAGCAGGACTACCAACTAAGAAGAAGAACTACAAACGAAGCAGAAGGACTACCAACTAAGCAGAAGGTCTATCTAATAAAGAAGGACTATCAACTAAGCAGGACTACCAACTAATTAGAAGAACTATCAACTAAGCAGAAGCACAACCAACTGAGCAACTACCAACTAAACAGAAGGTCTACCAACTAATCAGGAGTAACAACTAAGCAGAAGGGCTACCTTCTAAGCAGAAGGGCTACCAGCTAAGCGGAAGGACTACCAATTAAGCAGAAGGCCTACCAACTAAGCAGAAGGTCTATCTAATAAGCAGAAGGACTGTCAACTAAGCAGGACTACCAACTGAGAAGAAGAACTACCAACTAAGCAGAAGCACAACCAACTGAGCAACTACCAACTAAACAGAAGAGTTACCAACTAATCAGGAGTACCAACTAAGAGGAAGGACTACCAACCAAGCAGAAGGCCTACAAACTAAGCAGAAGGACTACCAACTAAGCAGAAGGCCTACCAAATAAACAGAAGGTCTATTTAATAAGCAGAAGGACTATCAACTAAGCAGAAGCACAACCAACTGAGCCACTACCAACTAAACAGAAGGTCTACCAACTAATCAGGAGTACCAACTAAGAAGAAGGGCTACCGACTAAGCAGAAGCACAACCAACTGAGCCACTACCAACTAAACAGAAGGTCTACCAACCAATCAGGAGTACCAACTAAGAAGAAGGGCTACCGACTAAGCAGAAGGGCTACCAGCTAAGAGGAAGTACTACCAACCAAGCAGAAGGCCTACCAACTAAGCAGAAGGTCTATCTAATAAGCAGAATGACTATCAACTAAGCAGGACTACCAACTAAGAAGAAGAACTACAAACGAAGCAGAAGGACTACCAACTAAGCAGAAGGTCTATCTAATAAAGAAGGACTATCAACTAAGCAGGACTACCAACTAATTAGAAGAACTATCAACTAAGCAGAAGCACAACCAACTGAGCAACTACCAACTAAACAGAAGGTCTACCAACTAATCAGGAGTAACAACTAAGCAGAAGGGCTACCTTCTAAGCAGAAGGGCTACCAGCTAAGCGGAAGGACTACCAATTAAGCAGAAGGCCTACCAACTAAGCAGAAGGTCTATCTAATAAGCAGAAGGACTGTCAACTAAGCAGGACTACCAACTGAGAAGAAGAACTACCAACTAAGCAGAAGCACAACCAACTGAGCAACTACCAACTAAACAGAAGAGTTACCAACTAATCAGGAGTACCAACTAAGAAGAAGGGCTACCGACTAAGCAGAAGGGCTACCAGCTAAGAGGAAGGACTACCGATCAAGCAGAAAGTCTATCTAATAAGCAGAATGACTATCAACTAATTAGGACTACCAACTAAGAAGAAGAGCTACCAACTAAGCAGAAGGACTACCAAATAAGCAGAAGCCCTACCAACTAAGCAGAAGGTCTATCTAATAAAGAAGGACTATAAACTAAGCAGGACTACCAACTAATTAGAAGAACTACTAACTAAGCAGAAGGACTACCAACTAAGCAGAAGCACAACCAACTGAGCAACTACCAACTAAACAGAAGGTCTACCAACTAATCAGGAGTTTTTTGGTTAAACTAGATGGACTTGTGGCTTTTTGTAACTATGTAAGAAGGGTTACCTGCTAAGCAGAAGGGCTACCAGCTAAGCGGAAGGACTACCAACTAAGCAGAAGGCCTACCAACTAAGCAGAAGGCCTATGAAATAAACAGAAGGTCTATCTAAAAAGCAGAAGGACTATCAACTAAGCAGGACTACCAACTAAGCAGAAGGTCTATCTAATAAGCAGAAGGACTATCAACTAAGCAGGACTACCAACTAAGAAGAAGGACTACCAACTAAGCAGAAAGACTACCAACTAAGCAGAAGAACAACCAACTGAGCCACTACCAACTAAACAGAAGGTCGATTAACTAATCAGGAGTACCAACTAAGAAGAAGGGCTACCAGTTAAGAGGAAGGACTACCAACCAAGCAGAAGGCCTACCAACTAAGCAGAAGGTCTATCTAATAAGCAGAATGACTATCGACTAAGCAAGACTACCAACTAAGCAGAAGGACTACCAACTAAGCAGAAGGTCTATCTAATAAAGGACTATCAACTAAGCAGGACTACCAACTAATTAGAAGAACTACTAACTAAGCAGAAGGACTACCAACTAAGCAGAAGCACAACCAACTGAGCCACTACCAACTAAACAGAAGGTCTACCAACTAATCAGGAGTACCAACTAAGCAGAATGGCTACCAGCTAAGCAGAAGGGCTACCAACCAACAGGGCTACCAACTAATCAGGAGTACCAACTAAGCAGAAGGGCTACCAACTAAGTAGAAAGATTGCAAACTAAGTAGGAGGCCTACCAACTAAGCAGACGGTTTATCTAATAAGCAGAAGGACTATCAACTAAGAAGGAGAGCAACCAACTAAGCAGAAGGAGGACTACCAAATAAGCAGAAGCACAACCAATTGAGCAACTACCAACTAAACAGAAGGGCTACCAACTAATCAGGAGTACCAACTAGGCAGAAGGGCTACCAGCTAATCAGGAGTACCAGCTAGGCAGAAGGGCTACCAAATAAGTAGAATGACTGCAAACTAAACAGAAGGGCTACCAACTAAGCTACTTTTAAATGCTAACGACCAATAGTATAATACCACACCGAACATTCCATCCAACCTCTGAATTATTGCATTTAATATTTTTATAGGCCAGTATAAAGGTAGCGGAATGGTGAAATAAGTCCTTGTATCATTAAAATGGATGAAGACTCAATCTGGATGACATTTGATTTCCTCTGTTGATTGTATATCATAAACAACTGACATTTATTTTTTATTAAAATTCTTGTTTTCCCCTTTTTTCATCCTTGCTTCATAAATTTGCAAAATAGTAGAACATGATTTCTGTCTTGGAACGGAAAGCTACTTACGGTGTGGACATTGTGAACAATTGTATCTCGTTTTTCAAATACGTGGATAAAACCCTAACTGAGTGACATTTTGTTTTCTCTTTGAATTGGATTTTACAGACAATTGCCATTTTTTAAATCCTTTGTTGCATCTCAGTGCTGCTGATCTCCTGCAGTCTCTTTGCAGCCACTGTCTACATACAGTCCAGTGATGGCTGCATGGCATTTCTCAGGGCGGGCTTCCTGATGGTGACAACAGAGGACCATGTCTGGGTAATGTGTGTTGCAACGGCCACTTTTAGTCATGATTGGAGGCCCATGTGACGGACAACAATGCAGGAGCACAATTGGGAGACATGGATAGGGCATTGTCACCCTAAACACTGGAAGTGCCAGAACAAGGAACTTAATGGTAGGATCATCAGAGTTTATTTTAATTAAGGCTTCATGGTGGAAAAATTGAAAATGAAGTTTGAAATGGCATTAACATTTTAATGTACTGGCATGTTCCCAATAGACACCACGTACCTACATGTCCATCCTCCGTGTGATGTAGCAGGTGGGGGGCATAACTTTGAACAATGGTGTTATCTCCTTGGTTGCATTGGACCTACTATATAAATGAACTTGTTAGGAGCTGACCCTTGGGCATCCATTAAGCCCTAGGCTCCTGTCAAGGTTGCCTGGTGGATATTCTTGCTCGGTTCAATAGGACCTATAACTGAATTTGTTAGGAATTAATATTATATACAGTACCTGTTGGAAGTTTGTAATTTGGCCCCTTGGGCATCCATTGGGCCCTTGTCTCCTGCCAAGGTTGCCTGGGGGAAGATCTGGCTCAGTTCAGGAGGACCTACTAATCAACTTCATAAGCCTCGTACACACGTGCAGATTGTTGGACAACCGAACGTCCAACTTTTGTCCAAACTGGTGGTTTTGTCCAGCGTACTGATGGTAGTCAAGTAATCGGCCAACAAAGCCAACGTAGTGACGTGCTACGAGCGTATAATGAGGAAGTTCAGGTGAATGTGATTTGTGAATTAGGAACACAGGTTTCCTGGATTCCGAGCATGCGTGTTTGCATTTCCAACTTTTTGTTGGGCCAACTTCTGTACACACCAGCCAACAATTGGCCAACGACCCGTTGGCCAACAAAAGATTTCTAGTCATGTCAGCCAACTTCTGTTGGACGATAATCGGAAATCGGCTGTAGGATCGTGCGTACTAACGGTCGGATTATTGGCCAACAGGCTGTTGGACGACTGTTGTTGGCGATAATCGTACCGTGTGTACGAGCCTTAAGAAGCTAGTTCTATATAACTCAGGTTGTAGCTCGGTCCCTTAGACAGCCGTTGGGACCTAGTCTTCTGCCAAGGTTGATGAACGATCTGACTCAGTTCAAGAGGACCTATAAATCAGCTTGTTAGGAGCTGATTTCATATAACTGTTGGAGTTTGTAGCTGGGCTCCCTGGATGGCCATTGGGACCTAGACTCCTGCCAGGGTTGCCTTGTGGATGATTTGGCTGTGTCCGAGAGGACCTATTAATCAACTTCCTAAAAGCTAATTCTATGTAAATGTTGGTGGTTGTAGCTGGGCCCCTTAGACAGCCATTTGGCCCTAGTCTTCTGCCAAGGTTGGTGAATGATCTGACTAAGTTCAAAAGGACCTATAATTAAGCTTGTTAGGAGTTATTATTATATAATTGTTGGAGGTTGTAGCTGGGCCACTTGGACAGCCATTGGGTTCTAGACTCCTGCCAGGGTTGTCTGGTGGATATTCTGGCTCGGTTCAATAGGACCTATTAATAAAATTCTTAGAAGCTAGTTCTATATAACTGTTTGAAGTTGTAGCTGGACCCCTTAGACAAGCATTAGGTCCTAGTCTTCTGCTAAGGTTGGGAAATGATCTGACTCAGTTCAAGAGGACCTATAAATCAGCTTGTTAGGAGCTGATATCATATAACTGTTGGAGGTTGTACCTGGGCCCCTTAGACAGCCATTTGGGCTCTAGAATCCTGCCAGGGTTGCTATGTGGATGATCTGGCTTAGTTCAAGAGGACCTATTAGTGAACATTTTAGGAGCTGACATTATGTAACTGTTGGAGGTTGTAGATGGGCTCCTTGGACAGCCATTGGGCCTTAGACTCCTGCCAGGGTTGCCTTGTGGATGATCTGGCTGGGTTCAAGAGAACCCATTAAACAACTTCTTAGAACCTAGGTCTATATAACCATGTGAGGTTTTATTTTGGCCCCTTAGACAGCCATTGGATCCTAGTCTTCTGACAAAGTTGGTGGACAATCTGGCTCAGTTTAAGAGGACCTATAAATCATCATGTTTGGAGCTGATACTGTATAACTGTTGGAGGTTGTAGCTGGGCCCCTTGGACACCTATTGGGCCCTAGAATCCTGCCAGGGTTACCTTGTGGATGATCTGGCTTAGTTCAAGAGGACCTACTAATGAACATGTTAGGAGCTGACATCATATAACTGTTGGACGTTGTAGCTGGGCCCCTTGGCCAGCCATTGGGCCCTAGACTCCTTCCAGGGTTACCTTGTGGATGATCTGGCTTAGTTCAAGAGGACCTATTAGTGAAGATTTTAGGAGCTGACATCATATAACTGTCGGAGGTTGTACCTGTTCTCCTTGGACAGCCATTGGGCTTTAGACTCCTGCCAGGGTTGCCTTGTGGATGATCTGGCTGGGTTCAAGAGAACCCATTAAACAACTTCTTAGAACCTAGGTCTATATAACCATGTGAGGTTTTATTTTGGCAATTACCCAAGAGAACTTGGGTCGGTCTAGTAGGTGTTCCGTTGGGACCGTCCTCAGATTTCGGGTTACCGACAGGTTCCTCTTGTCCATGTTGGAGGCTGTCAATATACTACAGTCGAGGATTTTAGAAGTGATTATCCAGGAGAACTTGATTCGGTCTAGTAGGTGTTCCATTGGGACCTTCCTCAGATCCCGGGTTACCGACAGGTTCCTCGATGTTGGAGGTTGTCAATATACTAAGTTCAAGAGGACCTATTAATGAACATGTTAGGAGCTGACATCATATAACTGTTGGACGTTGTAGCTGGGCCCCTTGGCCAGCCATTGGGCCCTAGACTCCTTCCAGGGTTACCTTGTGGATGATCTGGCTTAGTTCAAGAGGACCTATTAATGAACATGTTAGGAGCTGACATCATATAACTGTTGGAGGTTGTAGCTCCTTGGACAGCCATTGGGCCCTAGACTCCTTCCAGGGTTACCATGTGGATGATCTGGCTTAGTTCAAGAGGACCTATTAATGAACATGTTAGGAGCTGACATCATATAACTGTTGGACGTTGTAGCTGGGCTCCTTGGACAGCCATTGGACCCTAGTCTCCTGCCAGGGTTGCCTTGTGGATGATCTGGCTGGGTGCAAGAGGACCCATTAAACAACTTCTTAGAAGCTAGCACTATATAACTCTTTGGGGTTGTAGCCAGGCTCCTTAGACAGCCATTGGGTCCTAATCTTCTGCCAAGGTTGGTGGACGATGTGGCTCAGTTTAAGAGGACCTATAAATGAACTTGTTAGGAAGGAAGGTTGTAGCTGGTCCCTTGGACATCCATTGGGTGCTAGGCTCCTGCCAGGGTTACCTTGTGGATGATCTGGCTTAGTTCAAGAGGACCTATGAATGAACTTGTTAGTAGTTGATATCTTATAACTGTTGGAGGTTGAAGCAGGGCCCCTTGGACATACATTGGGCCCTAGACTCCTGCCAGGGTTGCCTTGTGGATGATCTGGCTGGGTTCAAGAGGACCCATTAAACAACTTCTTAGAAACTAGTACTATATAACTGTTTGGGGTTGTAGCCGGGCCCCTTAGAAAGCCATTGGGTTCTAATCTTCTGCCAAGGTTGGTGGACGATGTGGCTCAGTTTAAGAGGACCTATTAATGAACTTGTTGGGAACTGGAGGTTGTGGCTGGTCCCTTGGACATCCATTGGGTACTAGGCTCCTGCCAAGGTTGCCTTGTGGATGATCTCACTCAGTTCAAGAGTACCTACAAATCAACTTGCTTAGAGCTAATATACAGTATATATAACTGTTGCTTTAAATCTTTTAATTTATTTGTTGTTTACTGTTTAATTTTGCCAAGAGCGCGGCGATGCGGCACTAATTTGAACTCACCTGCTCCCCATCCAGATGTCATTCGTTGAAGTCTGATTCAGCTAAAATAAGTGACAGACTGTGCAAATGACAGAAGTGTCAGCAAGCCTATTAGTGGAGCCCAGAATCTCATAGACTTTTCCACCACTAAATGTATTTACGGAATAGATGAGAAGATTGATTTATCAGATGTGACAGATTATGGATAGTTATCCTTCTCTGCGACAGTAATTCTTTGCTGCTCAGTCTCAGGTTTGTGCTAAGGAGAATGGAATATATCCTGTTAGTGGGGTAACTATAGTCACAGCAGCCCACGCAGTCCCTATGGGGCCTTCAAGTGGGAGGGGGGCCCTCATAGGGAGACAGTTGAGGCAAATTAATTTCTATGTATAGCTAAAAAAACCCTCTTAGTTGTCACCAGGACAAGCGTCCCCATTAGAAGGTTTGCCCTCACCAATTCTGGTGACACGTCTAAAACTTGGGATGTCCCATCGCCTTCTGTTTCTATGGTCACCCAGATATTGAAAGAAGATAAATTTACCCAAGTTTTTTATATTCAGTCACATTAAAGTTGATTGATATGTTCAGCATCCAAGGCTCATCGTTATTATTAATATCCCTAAGATTGTATTATCTTTGATGTCAGTATCTACGTCCCCAGGAAAGTTATTAAAAAACGTAGCTCTTCATTGTCTCCTGCTAATAAATTATTATCTGCCAAGATGATTATCATCTTCAATAAATCCACATTCAGTCATTACTCTTAAATTATACCTTAATTCACTGCTTAATTCCAAATTATTCACCAAGCCAGCACAGAGATTTAATTGTAGTCACTAGGATACCATAAAAGACCGTTATTTCAGGGAAGGTTCTTCTCATTGATCCAGTTCATGGTATATATCAGCCTTTCTCAACCTTTTCAACACAGAGGAACCCTTGAAATAATTCTCCGGTCTCAGGGAACCCCTGCTAAAAATTAAAAATCTACAACTCATGATACACTAGTGTGATGGTCAATGGGAAGAATGCTCCTTACCCTTGTGGTCATTGGGAAGAATTGTCCCCTTACAGATAGCTAAAAAGATCAATGGTATCATTGGGAATTTATCTGAGAGGTAGAAATTGACCATTGCTCAAGGAACCCCTAGCAACCTCTGGAGGAACCCTAGGGTTCCGCAGAACCTTGGTTGAGAAACCCTGGTATATATAGTAGTAGCTACTCGTGTTCATATAGACTTGCTCTGAAATAGTACGATTTTTCCCTACTTATCGAAGAACTACTTTGATGAGCAGGGAGCTCATCTATGTACCTTTCTTAAACCTGAGGGAGCTTCCCTCAGGTATGAAGAAGGTACATAGATGAGTTGTGAAACCTATAATCAGGTTAAATGTGAGTAACTACCACTAGGAACAATATATCGGTTAAAAGGTTCTGGACACCAACCATCAAACCTATATGAGCTTATTGGACATCTATTCCAAAGCCATGGCCATTAATATGGAGCCCTGACTCTGGGAAGGCCTTCCACAAGATTGTGGAGGGGTGGGTGTCTGTGGAAATGTGCGCCCATGTGTGAGGTCAGGTACTGATTTTGGGTGAGAAGACCTGACCCATAGTGTTCCTCTTCATCTCCAAGGTGTTCAGTAGGCTTTGGTAGGGTTGTGTGTGTAGAGCCCTGAGCTTGTTGGACATCCCATTCCATAACCTGGTCACCTTTGATGTTATAACAGCCAACTCTCATAGCCATCATTTTGGAACTGCGGCACTTTGTGGCGCTAACATCCTCCACTATTCTGGGAATTCTTTTCACAAGATTTTGGAGGGTGTCTGTGCAAATTTGTGCTCATGTGTGAGGTCAAGTACCCGTGTTGTATGAGAAGAAGATCTGGCTCACAATCTGTGTTTCATTTTTATGCCAAAGGTAGAGTTGAGGTCAGGGCTCTCAGCTTGAAGCTGCCCCGCTTTGTGGTTCTAACAGCCTCCACTCTTCTGGGAAGACTTTCCCCAAGATTTCAGAGGGTGTCTGAAATAATTTGTTCCCATTTGTGATGTCGGGAACTGATATGGGAGGGTTGAGGTCAGAGCTCTGTGCAGGACACTTGATTTCTTCTACTCATCACAGCTATATGAGCTTGTTGGGCATCCCATTCCAAAACCATGGCCATTAATTTGGAGTTTCACCTCCCCCAAGGCCAATAATATGGAATAACTCCCCTTGGTGCTACAACAAACTCCACTCAGTAGGGTGTTCAGTAGGTTTGAGGTGATATTCTAAAACCATAGCTTTTATGGAGCTGCCCCTTTTTGTCTATAACATCTTCCACTCTTTCTGGGAAGGCTTTCCACAAGATTTTGGAGGGTGTCTTTGGGACTTTGTGCCAATTTGTGAGGTCAGGAACTGATGTTGGATGAGAAGACCTGGCTTACGGTCAGCATTCTAATTCATTACAAAGGTGTTCAGGAGGGTTGAGGTCAGGGCAACCAAACTGGTCAAACCATTTCTTCATTGAGATTTGTACACAGAGGCACAGTCATGCTGGAACAGAAAAAGATTTTCCCCAGATGGAGGGTTTGGAGGGTAAAGGAGCACAATAAACAAAACCAGCTTTTCTCAACCTTTTTACTAGAGAAACCCTTGAAATAACTTCCAGGTCTTGAGGAGCCCACGAGGGCTTCCAAACTGGAGAAACCATGTATTTATGGAGTTGGCTTTGCACACAGGGGCACGGCCATGCTGCAACAGAAAAGGGTCTTCCTCAAATGGAAGGTTTGGAGGCTGAAGGAGCATAATTGTCTATACCAGCATTTATCAACCTTTTTTACTAGAGGAACCCTTGAAATAATTTTCAGGTCTCGAGGAGCCCACAAAGGCTACCAAACGAGTTAAACCATGTCTTTATGGAGCTGGCTTTGTACACAGGAGCACAGTCATACTGGAACAGAAAAGGGTCTTCAACAAATGGAAGGTTCGGAGGCTGAAGGAGCACAATTGACTATCCAGACTTTCTAGACCCTTTTACTAGAGGAACCCTTGAAATAATTTCCAGGTCTCGAAGAGCCCACGAAGGATACCAAACTGGTCACACTATGTCTTTATGGTGCTGGCTTCATACACGGGGCACAGGGGCACAGTCATGCTGGAACAGAAAAGGGTCTTCCCCAAATGGAAAGTTTGGAGGTTGAAGGAGCACAATTGTCTAAACCAGCCTTTCTCAACCTTTTTACTAGAGGGACCCTTGAAATAACTTCCAGGTCTTAAGGAGCCCACGAGGGCTACCAAACTGGTCAACCCATGTCTTTATGGAGTTGGTTCACACTGGTCAACCTATGACTTTATAGAGCTGGCTTTTTACACAGGGGCACAGTCATGCTAGAACAGAAAAGGGTCTTCACAAAACTGTTACCACAAGGTCGGAAGAGCTGGTCCACACTGGTCAACCCATGTCTTTATGGATCTGGCCCGAACTGGTCAACCCATGTCTTTGGAGCTGGTCCACACAGGTCAACCCATGTCTTTATGGAGCTGGCTTTGTACACAGGGGCACAGTCATGCTAGAACAGAAAAGGGTCTTCACAAAACTGTTACCACAAGGTCGGAAGAGCTGGTCCACACTGGTCAACCCATGTCTTTATGGATCTGGCCCGAACTGGTCAACCCATGTCTTTGGAGCTGGTCCACACAGGTCAACCCATGTCTTTATGGAGCTGGCTTTGTACACAGGGGCACAGTCATGCTAGAACAGAAAAGGGTCTTCACAAAACTGTTACCACAAGGTCGGAAGAGCTGGTCCACACTGGTCAACCCATGTCTTTATGGATCTGGCCCGAACTGGTCAACCCATGTCTTTGGAGCTGGTCCACACAGGTCAACCCATGTCTTTATGGAGCTGGCTTTGTACACAGGAGCACAGTCATGCTGGAACAGAAAAGGGTCTTCCCCAAATGGAAAGTTTGGAGGCTGAAGGAGCACAATTGTCTAAACCAGCATTTCTCAACCTTTTTACTAGAGGGACCCTAGAATTAACTTCAAGGTCTTAAGGAGCCCACGAGGGCTACCAAACTGGTCAACCCATGTCTTTATGGAGTTGGTCCACACTGGTCAACCTATGACTTTATGGAGCTGGCTTTTTACACAAGGGCACAGTCATGCTAGAACAGAAAGTGGGCCTTCACCAAACTGTTACCACAAGGTCGAAAGAGCTGGTCCACACTGGTCAACCCATGTCTTTATGGATCTGGTCTGAACTGGTCAACCCATGTCTTTGGAGCTGGTCCACACAGGTCAACCCATGTCCTTATGGAGCTGGCTTTGTACACAGGGGCACAGTCATGCTGGAACAGAAAAGGGTCTTCACCAAACTGTTACCACAAGGTCGAAAGAGCTGGTCCACACTGGTTAACCCATGTCTTTATGGATCTGGTCCGAACTGATCAACCCATGTCTTTGGAGCTGGTCCACACAGGTCAACCCATGTCCTTATGGAGCTGGCTTTGTACACAGGGGCACAGTCATGCTGGAACAGAAAAGGGTCTTCACCAAACTGTTACCACAAGGTTGGAAGAGCTGGTCCACACTGGTTAACCCCAGTCTTTATGGATCTGGTCCGAACTGGTCAACCCATGTCTTTGAAGCTGGTCCACACATGTCAACCCATGTCTTTATGGAGCTGGCTTTGTACACAGGGGCACAGTCATGCTGGAACAGAAAAGGGTCTTCACCAAACTGTTACCACAAGGTTGGAAGAGCTGGTCCACACTGGTCAACCCATGTCTTTATGGACCTGGTCCAAACTGGTCAACCCATGTCTTTATGGAGCAGCGTTCGTACACAGGGGCATAGTCATGCTAGAACAGAAAAGGGTCTTCACCAAACTGTTACCACAAGGTTGGAAGAGCACCATTTCCTACAATGCCTTTGTATAATGGAGGATTAACAGGACTGTTCACTGGAAGCACCAGAACCCCGTCATGTAGAGTGGACGTTCGATTTTTTGTATAGTAGTCTTTATTCTCTCGTTTCATAGCGTAGAAGGAAGATAAGTAGAATATAAATCCTGTATAATAATAAGTAGAATGGGGGGATCAATGGTCAGCTGTGTCAGTGTTGGAAAACCTTCGCAATAACAAGACTCCGTTTTACCGACCATTTTATTTTCACGTCGCTTTTGTAAAACATATTTATGTAGACCTCCCTGTATTCTTGTACTTCAGCATTCACAATTATGCAAATTAGCGGTAATGAGCTGATTACATTTTCTTTGGGGGTTACGGGAGTCAGATTCATTCATATGCATACGAGCAGTTATCAACTCATTACAGATTTGGATGCTTTGAACCAATCGCTAATAGGGCGTGACAAGCCAAGACCGTGCTTATTGGCCACTTGTAGGTTTTATAATTATTTCTGACCTGACATCTTGTGGAGGGCTGCGTAAACACCCATGCTGTCATTTACCATGATTTGTTTAAATTAGCTGGAATTATTAGTTATATCCTGGAAAACGCGTTACGCTCTCAGTCAGCAGGACTCTACTTTGCTGTCACCGCCATACTTTTGTACCTGGACTTCTCGTGACCCCCCCAAGCTCCACTGAACCTTATTTTATTCAGGATCAACCTGTCCCAGCTTCAATGTTCTCAAACATTTTATTATATATTAGGTGGAGCTTGCATTTATAATTGCACACATTTTATAAATGCACAAAATTTTTGGTTGCCAAAATCTGAGTGCAAGTAATTCTTGGCGGGGGAGAGAAAACTTTTGATGGCTAGACTTTTTGCCTGATGGGACACGTATTGGTTTTTAGGGTAAGATTAAGTTATGGTCATCATGGATCAATAAAGGCACATCAGCAGTTTTGCCACTGTACCCCTCAGTGATTTATTTTCACCAGTCTGGAGACATCCTGTGAATGCAGGGCATCATGGACCCACCCCCGAGGGGGCTTCACCTTCACCCAGGAGCTTTTTATATTGGTTCCTTGGAGACTAAATCTGTTCTGTGCACCCCAAAGGTGTTTAACTCTAAATATTAATAGGAGACCTTTACTGGCTTAGCCACTCTATTGTCATTGGCCAGATACCCAGGAGACAGGGGCGTAACTACAGGGGTTGCTATTGCATAAATATTAATAGGAGACCTTTACTGGCTTAGCCCCTCTACTGTCATTGGCCAGATACCCAAGAGACAGGGGCGTGACTACAGGGGTTACAGGGGTTGCAATTGCATAAATATTAATAGGAGACCTTTACTGGCTTAGCCCCTCTACTGCCATTGGCCAGATACCCAAGAGACAGGGGCGTAACTACAGGGGTTACAGGGGTTGCAATTGCATAAATATTAATAGGAGACCTTTACTGGCTTAGCCCCTCTACTGCCATTGGCCAGATACTCAAGAGACAGGGGCGTAACTACAGGGGTTACAGGGGTTGCAATTGCATAAATATTAATAGGAGACCTTTACTGGCTTAGCCCCTCTATTGTCATTGGCCAGATACCCAAGAGACAGGGGCCTAACTACAGGGGTTACAGGGGTTGCAATTGCATAAATATTAATAGGAGACCTTTACTGGCTTAGCCCTCTATTGTCATTGGCCAGATACCCAAGAGACAGGGACCTAACTACAGGGGTTGCAATTGCAAACGGGCCCCATGCTCCAGTTGGCCCGTGTGCCTCCCTTGTACACCTGGATAGGAGGGATGGTGGGGGCGGCATTTAGAGGAACCGATGTCCTCCATTTTCCTCCTAATCGAGGAGATTGGTTCCTCTATATCAGGGTTTCTCAACCAGGGTTCCTCTAGAGCACAGGTGTCAAACACAAGGCCCGGGGGCCAAATCCGGCCCTTTGGGTCATTTCATGTGGCCCCCACTCACCCCTTTCCTGCAGCTGCAGCACTCCCCTCATCTCCACCACCCCGTCTCAACAGTTGGCCGCAGAGTGGAGGACAGAACTCCTTCAGCTCCTGCTCCACTCTGTGCAGCTGCAGCACCCCCTCATCCTCACCTCCCCTGGTCTCAGCATTCAGAAGACTCCAGCTCTCCTCTGGTCCTCCTCTAGACCCTGCTCTTTCTGCTTCCCAACTCTGCCCCCATTGTGATGCAAGGAAGGGTGAGGAACCCTTAACTTCTGATGGTGGGGGGGGGGGCTCTTGGAATCTGATGTAAGGGGGGGGTGGTGCTCTGGACATCTAGTCTTACATATACAACCGGCCCTTTCAGGGCGACCATAATGCTGATACGGCCCACGATGAAATCAAGTTTGACACCCCTGCTCTAGAGGTTGCTAGGGGTTCCTTGAGCAATGGTCAATTTCTACCTCTCCGATAAATTCCCAATGATACCATTGATCTTTTTAGCTATCTGTAAGGGGATCATTCTTCCCAATGACCACAAGTCTAAGGAGCATTCTTCCCATTGACCATCACACTAGTATATCATGAGTTGTAGATTTTTAATTTTCAACAGGGGTTCCCCCCGAGATCAGAGAATTAGTTCACGGGTTTGAAAAGGTTGAGAGAGGCTGCTCTATATGCTGCCCCCGCCACCCCTCCTATCCAGTTTACTTGTCTTCTGCTGTTCCCAGGGTCTCTGTGTCCCCCCACAGTGCTGCTGTCTTCCCCCCTCCTGTAGAAGATGTGTTATGATGGAGAGATGGGAACGGGTCGGCAAATTTGTCATTTCCCGGCTCCTTCCTTTTCTGAATGGACACAGTCAGTGATTGGTACCAATTGGTTCATTCATAACTGAAGCATAGTAAACGGGTTTTACTACACTTCCGTTTCTGAATAAATGGGAGGCTCGGTGCACAGCTATTCCTGTCCATTCATTCTGTGCAGCTGAGGTTACACAGATGGAGATTGAGGGCTGAGGTTTGTTTAGACCCCCTGATATTTCATCAAATCCCCCCCCCCCAACAGGGCTCTTAAAAAAAAATTGTAAAAAATAATAAAAATTAAGATTGTAAAAGAAATAAAATGAAATGGTAAAAAAATAATAAACTCAAAATAAAAATTAAAAACTACTGACACCAGGGAACTATCAGGATTGCAAAGGTCGCAATTGCGACAGGGCCCTGGCATTTCAGCATCATGGGGAGGCCCGAAGATGGCAGAAAGGGGGCCCGCGGCAGAACTTGTGAAAGGGTGCCATGCGGGACCGTAATAAAGGGACTGGCGATGGGAGTAAAGGGCCACAGGATCAGTGGAAAGGGCTCAGGCCAGGGGTCAGGGGGGTTCTTCATAATATCTTGCACCGGGGCCCTGAAGGTCCTAGTGACGCCTCTGCCAAGAGAGCATTGAAACATGTCCAATCAGCTTTCAAACCTCCATGGCGTAGAGTCTTTTCTCAAAAGGTATTTCCATGGGCATAATCTGAGGCACCACATCCTGCCTGCAATAAGTGGATGGTTTCAACAAACTTACCTATAAACCTAAAGGATATAAAGAGTCATGCGTGGTCCAATTGAGTTATTCTGTACTTTATGAACAAAAGTTTAAGGACACCTGACCAGCACACCTACCTTAATGACCAAAAAAAACAAACACATTATGCAGTTCAGGTGTCTCCAGTGAAGGGCCCTGGCAATACTGATCATACAAAGTCATTGTAGACATTGGTGCTCTTCCAACCTTGTGGCAATAGTTTGGTGAAGACCCTTTTCTGTTCCAGCCTGACCGTGGCCCTGTGTACAAATTCAGCTCCATGGTTTGACCAGTTTGGTGTGGAGGAACTTGAATGTCCTCCACAGAGCCCTAACCTCAACCATACTGAACACCTTTGAGGTGATTTGGAATTCCTATTTTGAGCCAGGCCATCCAACATCAGTACCTGACCCCACAAAATTCCCATCCAACACCCTCCAATATCTTGTGGAAATTGTTCCCAGAAGAGTGGAGGATGTTATAGCATCAAAGGGGACCAACTACGTATTACCACCCATGGTTATGGAATGGGATATATCCAACAAGCTGAAGGCTCTGTACAGAACACATTAGGAATGGAGTGGAACGAAGTTTGTATGTCAAGTCTTCTCATCCAACACCAGTACCTGACACATTTCCCCAGCACACACCAAAAGCTTGTAGAAAGTCTTTCTAAAAAAGTGGATCCAGACTCCATAAAGACATTTTACCAGTTTAGTGCAGAGGAAATCGAAGGTCCTCCACAGAATTTTATCCTCAACCCTAATGAACACCTTTGAGATGAATTGGAACACCGATGGTGAGCCAAGACTTCTCATCCAACGTCAGTACCTGACTTCACAAATGGGCACACATTTTCCCAGCACACCCCAAAATCTTGTGGACAGACTTTCTAAAAAAGTGGATCCAGACTCCATAAAGACATTTTACCAGTATAGTGTAGAGGAAGTTGAAGGTCCTCCACAGAAGTGTATCCCCAACCCTAATGAACACCTTTGAGATGAATTGGAACACTGATGGTGAGCAAAGACTTCTCATCCAACGTCAGTACATGACTTCACAAATGGGCACACATTTCCCCAGCACACCCCAAAATCTTGTGGAAAGTCTTTCTAAAAATGTGGATCCAGACTCCATAAAGACCTTTTACCAGTTTAGTGTAGAGGAAGTCGAAGGTCCTCCACAGAAGTTTATCCCCAACCCTAATGAACACCTTTGAGATGAACTGGAACACCGATGGTGAGCCAAGACTTCTCATCCAACGCCAGTACCTGACCTTTCAAATGGGCACGAATTCCCACAGATACTCTACAAAATCTTGAGGAAAGCCTTCCTAGAAGAGTGGAGGATGGTATAGCGGCAAATGAGACAACTCCATATTAATGGCCTTAGAGGGAGGAACGGGAAAATCCATATTAATGGTAACGGTTTTGGAATGAGATGTCCAACAACCCCATATAAGCCTGATGGGTAGAGGAGCTCAAGTGGTTTGCACAGATCCCCGACCTCAACCCTACTGAACACCTTTGGGATGAACTGAAACGTCAACTGGGATCCAGGCCTTCTCATCCAACATTAGTACCTGACTTCACGAATTCTGACAGACACCCCCCAAAATCTTGTGGAATGCTTTCCCTGAAGAGCGGAGGATGTTATGGTGGGTTGGCAACCCTATAATAAAGGCCATGGTTTTGTTCAAAAAGCTCATATAGTTGGTCAAATTTTTTGTTATCATATAATATAATTACTTTACCATGACATTGTTTCTTCATTTCTTTGAAATCTGTCATGAAAGGTAGCCAATGTATTCAGGTGAAGCGTGGGACATACTTAGGTTTCATAAAATTATTGGCGGGCCTGTGCTTAAAATGGCCTCCCCTTTGCTTTAATGTGAGTCAGTGTTCGGAAAGCCAAGAACAACACCAGCCCCTGTGGATGGGCCGCTGGTTGTCGGGCGGCCCGTGTATGTTCTCCACCGATCACCCTGCAGAAAAGAGAAGCCAACTGACGGCAGACTCTGGAATGTTTCACTTGGAGATAAACTTCATATTTATAACTGCAAACGCTGTTAATTGAAAATTCTGACTAACTACTTTCAGTTAAATCACACTTGGCAGTTGTTTAGTGAACCGAGCAGAACGACTCTGATAGGATCATCTGCTGCCTGGAAGCTTGTATGGGTTCTCCCGTATAATTAGATCAGAAAAGTTGCATATTAGTTTACTGTGATGTGGAAATTGTAAAATATCAATGTTCATATTTAATAAGTACAGTATATAGTATGAAATGTTATAGGTTGAAAAAAGACCATGTCTATCGAGTTCAGAAGAAAGACGAGGACCCCAGGACCGGTAACTATCGATGGTCTGGGGGGGCAGTGAAAGCCTCAGCATTGCTGAGCTAGCATGGCTGCACAGTGCTCTGTTCCTATTTGCTGCACTGCATCATTCCTTTCAGTGGTGTAGGGGGGTGGACTAGGACACACAGTGTCATTTGTTGCTTAGGTGCTGGCGGCTTTGTGTGATTTGTAACTGCGCCTTTCTTCGTGCAACAAAAGGCAATTTTGTGTGTGTGTGTTAATGAATGCAGCTTCATATTTACAAGGAAACATCCTGTGTATGAGCCATGAAAGTTGGGGACATCCTATGAAAGAGCCATGAAGGTTGGGGACATCCTATGTACGAGCCATGAGGGTTGGGGGCATTGTATATGAGCCATGAGGGTTGGGGGCATCCTGTATATGAGCCATGAGGGTTGGGGGCATCCTGTATATGAGCCATGAGGGTTGGGGGCATCCTGTATATGAGCCATGAGGGTTGGGGGCATCCTGTATATGAGCCATGAGGGTTGGGGGCATCCTGTATATGAGGCATGAGGGTCAGGCATCCTGTGTATGAGCCATGAGGGTTGGGGGCATCCTGTATATGAGGCATGAGGGTCAGGCATCCTGTGTATGAGCCATGAGGGTTGGGGGCATCCTGTATATGAGGCATGAGGGTCAGGCATCCTGTGTATGAGCCATGAGGGTTGGGGACAATCTGTGTACAAACCATGAAGCTTGGGGCATCCTATGTACAAGCCATGAGGGTTGGAGTCATCCAGGGTACAAGCCAAGAGGGATGGGGCATCCTATGTACAAGCCATGAGAGTTGGAGACATCCTATATATGAGCGATGGGGGTTGGGGACATCCTGCATATGAGCCAGGAAGGTTGGGGCATCCTGTATAGGAGCCATAAGGGTTGGGGACAATCTGTGTACAAACCATGAAGGCGATGGAGGTTGGGAACATTCTGTATATGAACCATGAGAGCTGGGGACAGCCTGTATATAAGCCATGAGGGTTGGGGACATCTTGTGTATGAGCCATGAGGGGTTGGGACATTTTGTGTACAAGCCATAAGGGTTGGGGACATCCTGTGTATGAGCCATGAGGGTTGGGGACATCCTGTATATGAACCATAAAGGATAGGGCATCCTGGGTATATAAGCCATGAGGGTTGGGGACATCTTGTGTATGAGCATGAGGGTTTGGAGCATTCTGTGTGCAAGCCATAAGGGTTGGGGACATCCTGTGTACAAGCCATGAGGATTGGAAACATCCTGTATATGAGCCATGGGGGTTGGAGAAATCCAGCATATGAGCCATGGGGGTTGGGGACATCCTGTGTATGAGCCATGAGGGTTGGGGACATCTTGTGTATGAGCCATGAAGGTTGGGGAAATCATGTACAGTATATGAGCCAAGAGGGTTTGGGACATCCTGTATAAGAGCCATAAAGATCAGGGGCCTCCTGTGTAGGAACCATGAGGGTTTGGGGCATCCTGTATATGAGCCATGAGGGTTGGGGACATCCTGTGTACAAGCCATGAAGGTTGGGGACATCCTGTGTATGAACCTTGAGAGTTGGGGACATCCTGTGTACAAGCCATGAAGGTTAGGGACCTCCTGTGTATGAGCCATGAAGGTTGGGGACATCCTGTATATTAGCCATGAGGGTTGGGGGCATCACGTATATGAGCCATGACGGTTGGGGACATCTTGTGTACACTAGAGTTGAGCGAACCCGGACTGTAAAGTTTGGGTCCGTACCGAACTTTGGGGTGTCCGGGACCCGGACCCGAACCCGGACATTTCAAAAAAAGTCCGGGTTCGGGTCC
>BLSH010394393.1:44364-55481 GCA_018402905.1 Glandirana rugosa
TACCTGTCGGTTATTCTTATCAGGTACAGTGGTCCTTCCCTGTATCTGTGACTTTGTTACCGGGAGTCCACTGGGGTGGTTACCCGTCAGTTAGAGTGGTCCCATGCTGCACCGGTGAAGATGAAAAGTCAAGTCCTCTTCCTTCCAGAGCCCGGGGTGACGAGTGTACTGGTACTTAAGTCATGACACCAGTAAATTGGTGAAGGTATGTCCTGTGAATGTGGGGGAAGGAATGGTCTGGTTAAAAGTCGAAAGTCGTGAGAGTGTGAAATTTACTGTTAATGAGTCAGTACCATGTGACATGGGTTTGTTTTAAAAATAGTAAAAAAGAGTGTTTATCTCGAAAGAAAACCACCATATATTAGTGACGACCCAAAAAATAAAAAAAGTTATATTCGCTTTTTCATCGCTTTTAAAAAGTGTACCATGACTGAGTAATTGTCATTTAAAGTGTGAGAGTGCTGAAAGCTGAAAATTGGTCTGGTAAGGAAGGGGGTGTAAGTGTCCTGTATGGAAGTGGTTAAATGACCACAGTACTGAATTCATGGTCATGTGAGCAGTGGGGCCCGAGACCTTCCTTCTCCTGAACTGAAAAGTAGAAGTGGCCACGTCGTACCCTGGTGAGATTGACTGCCCATTGGTGGGGTCACCTGAGGGCCATTGTTTCAGTGTCTATGTCCCTTCCTGGTGACATGGACTATTCTTATTGGCTGTCCATTGGGAAGGTCATCTGAGGGCCATTGTTTCAGTGACCATGTCCCTTCCTGGTGACATGGACTATTCTTATTGGCTGTCCATTGGCAAGGTCATCTGAGGGCCATTATTTCAGTGACCATGTCCACTCCTGGTGCCATGGATGTTTCTTAATGGCTGCCCAGGGAGGGATGTGGGCACCCAAAGAATGACCCTGCTGGTGGACAGCCAATGAGAATCATCCATGTCACCATCGGTGGGGTCATCTGAGGGCCATGGTTTTAGTGACAATGTCCCTTCCTGGTGACATGGATGGTTCTTATTGGTTGCCCATCCACTGGGCTATCTCAGGGTCATTCTTTGATTGGTAACATCTCTCCCATATGACATGAACTATTCTTATTGGTTGTGTATTGTTGGGGTCATCTCAGGGTCCTGAAGACTCCAGCTGTAGCGTGATGATGTCATAACGAGGGGCAGCGGCAACATCTCCACTCACTGAAGTGCTGCAGAGGGTCACATCATGGCATCCTTGGGTGAGTATGGAAGGGTTGTTCGGGTTTTTCTTGAAGAAATTGTCAATGAGTGGTGGGGAAAGGGAGGACAACAAATGCTCGGAGGTGAGCTTTACACTTGGAGTGTCCTGAATTCACAGACTTCCGAATGAACTTTGTGTTTGGTGACTTTTTTGAAACCTTTACTATTAATGGATCCATGTCGGGGGTTGGATCTGCGATCTCCGTGCCTCCAGTTTGGAGATTTGTTTTTACTGGAGGTGATGAATGTCACATGGAGAAGGGGAATCTGACTTCTGATCCCCTTGCAGCATTGTCATTGTTCTACTAACATTTCGGAGATAACCAGTGTGACGATTCCTACTGGTCAGATAACCACATTGAATTCTGGAGAAGATGGGGGGGGGGTGCTATGGACAATTGGAGAATTCAGCCAATTAAAAACATAAATACTAAAATGTGTCTGTAAAGGGTCTCATTTCTCCGTGTTATGATGGGCCTCGTAGTGGGTGGTCTTATTTCATCAAGTCATGATGGATCTCAAAGTAGTTGGTCACGATCCAAGTCATAGTAGGTTTTTGTAGTAGATGGTCTCATTTCTCCGGGTCATGGTAGGTCTCGTAATAGGTGGTCATGTTTCTCCGGGGTCATGGTAGGTCTCGTAGTAGTTGGTCTCCTTTCTCCAGGACATGGTAAATCTCGTAGTAGTTGGTCTCTATTCTTCAGGTGATGGTAGGCCTCATAGTAGTTGGTCTCATTTCTCCAGGTTATGGTAAGTCTCCTAGTAGTTGGTCTCTATTCTTCAGGTCAGGGTAGGCCTCATAGTAGTTGGTCTCATTTCTCCAGGTTATGGTAAGTCTCATAGTAGATGGTATCATGTATCCAGGTGATAGTAGGTCTCGTAGTAGTTGGTCTCATGGATCCAGGTGATAGAAGGTCTCGTAGTAGTTGGTCTCATGGATCCAGGTGATAGTAGGTCTCGTAGTAGTTGGTCTCATTTCTCCAGGACATGGTAAGTCTCGTAGTAGTTGGTCTCTATTCTTCAGGTCAGGGTAGGCCTCATAGTAGTTGGCCTCATTTCTCCAGGTTATGGTAAGTCTCGTAGTAGATGGTATCATGGATCCAGGTCATGGTAAGTGTCGTAGTAGTTGATCTAATTTCTCCAGGTTATGTAAAGTCTCATAGTAGTTGGTCTCATTTCTCCATGTTATGGTAAGTCTTGTAGTAGATGATCTCATGGATCCAGGTTGTCTCTTTTCTTCAGGTCATGGTAAGTCTCATAGTAGTTGGTCTCTATTCTTCAGGTGATGGTAAGTCTCGTAGTAGTTGGTCTCATGGATCCAGGTGATAGTAGGTCTCGTAGTAGTTGGTCTCATTTCTCCAGGACATGGTAAGTCTCGTAGTAGTTGGTCTCTATTCTTCAGGTCAGGGTAGGCCTCATAGTAGTTGGCCTCATTTCTCCAGGTTATGGTAAGTCTCGTAGTAGATGGTATCATGGATCCAGGTCATGGTAAGTGTCGTAGTAGTTGATCTAATTTCTCCAGGTTATGTAAAGTCTCATAGTAGTTGGTCTCATTTCTCCATGTTATGGTAAGTCTTGTAGTAGATGATCTCATGGATCCAGGTTGTCTCTTTTCTTCAGGTCATGGTAAGTCTCATAGTAGTTGGTCTCTATTCTTCAGGTGATGGTAAGTCTCGTAGTAGTTGGTCTCATGGATCCAGGTGATAGTAGGTCTCGTAGTAGTTGGTCTCATTTCTCCAGGACATGGTAAGTCTCGTAGTAGTTGGTCTCTATTCTTCAGGTCAGGGTAGGTCTCGTAATAGTTGGTCTCATGGGTCCAGGTGATAGTAGGTCTCGTAGTAGTTGGTCTCATGGATCCAGGTGATAGTAGGCCTCATAGTAGTTGGTCTCATTTCTCCAGGTTATGGTAAGTCTCGTAGTAGATGGTATCATGGATCCAGGTCATGGTAAGTGTCATAGTAGTTGATCTAATTTCTCCAGGTTATGTAAAGTCTCGTAGTAAGTGGTCTCATTTCTCCAGGTTATGCTAAGTCTCGTAGTAGGTGTTCTCATTTCTCCAGGCCATGGTAAGTCTCATAATAGTTGGTCTCATGGATCCAGGTGATAGTAGGTCTCATTGTAGGTGGTCTCATTTCTTCAGGTCATGGTCAGTCTCATAGTAGTTGGTCTCATTTCTCCAGCTTATGGCGTGTCTCGTAGTAGTCGGTCTCATAGTTCAGGTCATGGTTGATCTCATAGTAGTTGGTCTCATTTCTCAAGGCCAATGTTGGTCTTGTAGTAGGTGGTTTCATTTCTCCATGTCATGGTAAGTCTGGTAATAGTTGGTCTCATGGATCCAGGGGATAGTAGGTCTCATAGTAGTTGGTCTCATGGATCCAGGTGATAGGTCTCGTAGTAGTTGGTCTCACGGATCCAGGTGATAGTAGGTCTCGTAGTAGTTGGTCTCATGGATCCAGGTGATAGTAGGTCTCGTAGTAGTTGGTCTCATTTCTCCATGTCATGGTAAGTCTCGTAATAGTTGGTCTCATGGATCCAGGTGATAGTAAGTCTCGTAGTAGTTGGTCTCATGGATCCAGGTGATAGTAAGTCTCGTAGTAGTTGGTCTCATGGATCCAGGTGATAGTAGGTCTCGTAGTAGTTGGTGTCATGGATCCAGGTGATAGTAGGTCTCGTAGTAGGTGGTCTCATTTCTCCAGGCCATGGTAGGTCTCGTAATAGTTGATCTCATGGATCCAGGTGATAGTAGGTCTCGTAGTAGTTGGTCTCATGGATCCAGGTGATAGTAGGTCTCGTAGTAGTTGGTCTCATGGATCCAGGTGATAGTAGGTCTCGTAGTAGTTGGTCTCATGGATCCAGGTGATAGTAGGTCTTGTAGTAGTTGGTCTCATGGATCCAGGTGATAGTAGGTCTCGTAATAGTTGATCTCATGGATCCAGGTGATAGTAAGTCTCGTAATAGTTGATCTCATGGATCCAGGTGATAGTAGGTCTCGTAGTAGGTGGTCTCATGGATCCAGGTGATAGTAGGTCTCGTAATAGTTGATCTCATGGATCCAGGTGATAGTAGGTCTCATAGTAGGTGGTCTCATTTCTCCAGGCCATGGTAAGTCTCGTAATAGTTGGTCTCATGGATCCAGGTGATAGTAGGTCTCGTAGTAGTTGGTCTCATGGATCCAGGTGATAGTAGGTCTCGTAGTAGGTGGTCTCATGGATCCAGGTGATAGTAGATCTCGTAGTAGTTGGTCTCATGGATCCAGGTGATAGTAGGTCTTGTAGTAGGTGGTCTCATGGATCCAGGTGATAGTAGGTCTCGTAGTAGGTGGTCTCATGGATCCAGGTGATAGTAGGTCTTGTAGTAGGTGGTCTCATGGATCCAGGTGATAGTAGGTCTCGTAGTAGTTGGTCTCGTGGATCCAGGTGATAGTAGGTCTCGTAGTAGTTGGTCTCGTGGATCCAGGTGATAGTAGGTCTCGTAGTAGGTGGTCTCATGGATCCAGGTGATAGTAGGTCTCGTAGTAGGTGGTCTCATGGATCCAGGTGATAGTAGGTCTCGTAGTAGGTGGTCTCATGGATCCAGGTGACAGTAGATCTCGTAGTAGGTGGTCTCATGGATCCAGGTGATGGTAGGTCTCATAGTAGGTGGTCTCATGGATCCAGGTGATAGTAGGTCTTGTAGTAGGTGGTCACATTCAGCTGTAATGGTGAAGACGTTTCGTAGCTTCTCTGAGTATCTTCTTCTTGATGAGTGTCAGAAAGATCCCCCAACATTTTTCTCCTCTTACACCTTCATCCAATCACCATGGAATGTGTTAAGGTCGACGTTTATTGACCAAGGACAGGATGGGAGGTGTGAAAGTTATGGCACCCCCCTGTTGTAATTACATAAGCCCATCCTTGCTCATGGTCTGCATAGGTGTTGATCCTCCAAGTCACATGGCTGAAGGTGTGAATTGCTTTAAAGCAGAACTCCGGGAGGAAAACAGTTTTCCATGTCCTTGTTGTTGATCTCCTTCCTTCACCAACTATGCCATCCATCTTCTCCTGAGCTCTGTAGTTCCTCTGCAATAGCCTGCAGAAAAAAACGTTATTGCCCTGTGATTTCCGGCTTGTAAGACCGGTGGCTGCTGTTCCTCCTGTGCCCCCAGCCAGCGGTCTCGGCACTTCCCACCTGTAGTTCACTAAAGCGAGCAGGGATTTCCATTTCCGCCTCGCTGGGCTGTAGTGGGGGGAGGGGGTCTCCCAGCCCCCGGTCTGTGCCACCCATGGAGATGGTGTCCTCTTCTCTCCTCCTCCTCTGCTCCCTCCTCCTTCTCCTTGCTGGCACCACCCCAACTCCGCCCCCTTCCCCCCCCCCGCCACCATCTCCCCCCAGTGCAGAGCAGGGATCGTTACCAGAGATTTATCGGCATGACAGAGCGGAGATCTCGGGCTGTGACAGCCTTGTAATGTGAAAACACCGCAGTAACGTCCGTCATTGCTGTACCGACATTGGAACAGTGCGCTGTCTATCACAGTGCCGGTACAGGGGGAGGCGGGGCTTCACTGCGATCGGTGTTTTCACATTACAAGGCTGACACAGCCCGAGGTCTCCGCTCTGTCATACAGATAATCTCTGATAACGATCCCTGCTATGCACTGGTGAGACCACAATGATAAGCTGCACTGATGGGCACTGATAAGCTACATTGGTGAGACTGCACTGATAAGCTACACTGGTGAGACTGCACTGATGGGCACTGATAATCTGCACTGGTGAGACTGCACTGATGGGCACTGATAAGCTGCATTGGTGAGACTTCACTGATAAGCTACATTGGTGAGACTGCACTGATGGGCACTGATAAGCTGCACTGGTGAGACTGCACTGATGGGCACTGATAAGCTGCACTGGTGGGACGGCACTGATAAGCTGCACTGGTGAGACTGCACTGATGGACACTGATAAGCTGCACTGGTGAGACCGCACTAATGGGCACTGATGAGCTGCACTGATGGGCACTGATAAGCTGCACTGGTGGGCACTGATGAGACCGCACTGATAAGCTGCACTGGTGGGCACTGATGAGACCGCACTGATAAGCTGCACTGGTGGGCACTGATGAGACCGCACTGATAAGCAATGGTTCTCAGCCAAATATCTGTAGGCGGGGTTTCCACCATCCCTGCAAAGTTTGCAGTCATTTTTATGTCTTATTCTCAGTGTGATGTAATATATGTGACACATCACAGAGGCCGGTATTGGGGTGATATTGAAGAATATTGGGATTTCCATACATTAGAGGGTTCCACCATTATTGTGTTATTGATCGGTAAGTTAGCGCTGCACTTGTTTGTTTTTTCTCATTTACTTGTCCCCCATGCTGATGTAAAGCATCATGGCCCGGCTCTGTCTCTCTGTGCTGTGGATAGGGAAGTTCTCATACACCATACCAACACTGATTGCTGTTAGAAAGATCTCAATTACAACAGAGTACAGTGTATATAATATATCATTATGGGATGTGTGTACAGATCAGTAATGATTACAGAAAGTAAGGGCAATATGTTTACAGTATTTGACAAAAGTAAGTACACCCCTCCCATTTCTTCTATCTTTTCATGTGACAACACTGAAGAGCTGACACTTTGCTACAATGTAAAGTAGTGAGTGTACAGCTTGTATAACAGTGTAAATTTACTGTCCCCTCAAAATAACTCAACACACAGCCATTAATGTCTAAACCGCTGGCAACAAAAGTCAGTACACCCCTAAGTGAAAATGTCCAAATTCAGCCCAATTAGTCATTTTCCCCTCCCCGGTGTCACGTGACTCGTTAGTTTCACAAGGTCTCGGGTGTGAATGGGGAGCAGGTGTGATAAATTTCGTGTTATCGCTCTCACTCTCTCATACTGGTCACTGGAAGTTCAACATGGCACCTCATGGCAAAGAACTCTCTGAGGATCTGAATAAAAGAATTGTTGCTCTCCATAAAGATAGCCTAGGCTATAAGAAGATTGCCAAGACCCTGAAACTGAGCTGCAGCACGGTGGCCAAGGCCATACAGCGGTGTAACAGGAGAGGTTCCACTCAGAACAGCGCCTCACCATGGTCGACCAAAGAAGTTGAGTGCCGTGCTCAGCGTCATATCCAGAGGTTGTCTTTGGGAAATAGACATATGAGTGCTGCCAGCATTGCTGCAGAGGTTGAAGGGGTGGGGGGTCAGCCTGTCAGTGCTCAGACCATACGCCGCACACTGCATCAAATTGGTCTGCATGGTTGTGGTCCCAGAAGGAAGCCTCTTCTAAAGATGATGCACAAGAAAGCCTGCAAACAGTTTGCTGAAGACAAGCAGACTAAGGACATGGATTACTGGAACCATGCCCTGTGCTCTGATGAGACCAAGATAAGCTTATTTGGTTCAGATGGTGCCAAGCGTGTGTGGTGGCAACCAGGTGAGGAGTACAAAGACAAGGGTGTCTTGCCTACAGTCAGGCATGGTGGTGGGGGTGTCATGGTCTGGGGCTGCATGAGTGCTGCCGGCACTGGGGAGCTACAGTTCATTGAGGGAACCATGAATGCCAACATGTACTGTGCCCTCCTGAAGCAGAGCTTCCCCTCCCTTCAGAGACTGGGCCACAGGGCAGTATTCCAACATAACGACCCCAAACCCCTCCAAGACGACCACTGCCTTGCTAAAGAAGCTGAGGGTAAAGGTGATGGACTGGCCAAGCATCTCCAGACCTAAACCCTATTGAGCATCTGTGGGGCTCCTCAAACTGAAGGTGGAGGAGCGCAAGGCCTCTAACATCCACCAGCTCCGTGATGTCGTCATGGGGAAGAGGACTCCGGTGCCAACCTGTGAAGCTCTGGTGACCTCCATGCCTAAGAGGGTGGAAAATAACGGTGGCCACACAAAATATTGACACTTTGGGCCCATTTTGGACATTTTCACTTAGGGGTGTCCTCACTTTTTTTGCCAGTGGTTTAGACATTAATGGCTGTGTGTTGAGTTATTTTGAGGGGACAGTAAATTTGCACTGTTATACAAGCTGTACACTCACTACTTTACATTGTAGCAAAGTGTCAGCTCTTCAGTGTTGTCACATGATGGGAGGGGTGTACTTACTTTTGTCACATGATGGGAGGGGTGTACTTACTTTTGTCAGGTACTGTATCTCTTGTTGTGCCGGGAGGGAAGAGCACAAACATGCTTTGCATTTATAAGGATGTAACCTACCTCTCTGAGTAGTGGGTCTGGCTGCAGACCGATTTATGTTGAAGTGGGCGAGTTCATAATTACATGTACAGGCCTAGTGTACCTCCCACATTCATTGCAATGTGCAAAGCATGATGGGAAGTGTAGTTTGATGATGGTGTAGAGAGGGGAGGAGATGTGATGCACAGAGCCTCCCTGGCAGAATACAAGGTGCATTTTTTGAATTAGAGAGCTGACTTCCTGAAACTTCAATCAGACTTTTCAATGGTAAGGAAGTTCACCAACTGTTTAGTGTTTGGGGGGGGGGGGGGTACTAATGGGGGATTTTTTGCCAATCCCGGAGTTGTGCTTTAAAATCTCTGGGGTAGAGATGGTAAAATGGCGTTATGTGGAAGACCGTTGAGGTTGAAGGCCTCCACCCCTGGTTCAGGGATGGTTGTTCCAGTTTAGCGTTGATGGCCTTTTTCACACCTCATGGGAACCAGTTGTCCTCACTGTCCGGATGTCCTCCTCGCTGTCCAGATGTCCTCCTCGCTGTCCAGATGTCCTCCTCGCTGTCCAGATGTCCTCGCTGTCCAGATGTCCTCCTCGCTGTCCAGATGTCCTCCTCGCTGTCCAGATGTCCTCGCTGTCCAGATGTCCTCCTCGCTGTCCAGATGTCCTCCTCGCTGTCCAGATGTCCTCACTGTCCAGATGTCCTCCTCGCTGTCCAGATGTCCTCCTCGCTGTCCAGATGTCCTCCTCGCTGTCCAGAATTCCTCACTGTCCAGATGTCCTCCTCGCTGTCCAGATGTCCTCGCTGTCCAGATGTCCTCCTCGCTGTCCAGATGTCCTCGCTGTCCAGATTTCCTCGCTGTCCAGATGTCCTCCTCTATCCAGATGTTCTCCTTGCTGTCCAGATGTCCTCCTCGCTATCCAGATGTCCTCCTCGCTGTCCAGATGTCCTCCTCGCTGTCCAGATGTCCTCCTCTCTGTCCAGATGTCCTCCTCGCTATCCAGATGTCCTCCTTGCTGTCCTCAGAAGGACTTCCCTTCTCTTTCAGGTGTAGGAAGACGGCCTGACCTGCAGAACTTCTACTATGTTGGGTCGCCTCGCCTCCCCAATGTGCAGATCTTGGTGTTCCTCACTACCCAGCAACTGCGTAGGCCAAGGCTTGGTGCTTGGGTGTTGGGTCTGTTGGGCACGCCGGCTTCTGGACAATCAGCATCTGCCTTGACATTTTCCATGGTGGTTGGACTGATGGTGACCCGGGGGATAGAAAGGTTTAGGGACTTTCCCAACACTCAGAACTGAAGAAGAAGATTGGAGAAACAACGTAATGTTCTACTTGAAGAACGTCTAAGGCCAAAACTTATTGTTGGTTTTGGGTGGGGGGTAAATGAAGGTTGAATCCCCATCTGTTTTTTTTTTTTTGTCCCACTTGGGGGATTTCTCTTCACTTTCTGTCCTATAAACACAACAAGAAGTGAGAGGAAACCTCCCCAAACTAAAGGAGTTCTCCCCTTACAGAGTCACCAAACCCCCATAAAAATCGATGAATAAATGGTGAATTCCATGCTGGTCACTCATCACTATGACATCCCGCTTCTGTATTCTGCAAACTCCTGGTTGATCCTGCTGCTCTCTATCTCCCCCTACTGTCCTCAATGCAGCTGGGGATTTTACAGCTGTGGTGTCAGCTCTGCACATGCTCAGTTCTCAGCGAGTTTCTATGCTGAGCATTCCCTCCCCATCACATCTGAGCAGCCCATGTGACTGTAGAGTCACACATGTGGGCGTGTACACAGCGACAGGCCCCTCCCTCCCTATCACATCTGAGCAGCCCATGTGACTAAAGAGTCACACATGTGGGCGTGTACACAGCGACAGGCCACTCCCTCCCTATCACATCTGAGCAGCCCATGTGACTGTAGAGTCACACATGTGGGCGTGTACACAGCGACAGGCCACTCCCTCCCATCTCCATGACCACTAACCAGCAGGGGGTGGGATATTACATGTAGATTGATGGAGGCTTCACCTCCGTCTTATTCTAAGACAAAGACTGGAGGGGGCGTGACACAGCCTGTGACTGGCAGAAATCCGCCCACACTGTGTTATGACCAAAAAATAATAAAGATTTGATTTAAAATATAAACCCACCATCCACTTTATTAAGCCCCCCCCCCCCTTTGCTAGTAGTTTGTTGGAGCCCCTTTGGCCGTCATTCTTCGTGGCATTGATACAACAAGGTATTGGAAACAGCCCGGACTCCATCTAGGGTGTGGGGTCACCGGTGAGTCCGGCCTCCATATTCTGGGGTGTGGGGTCACCGGTGAGTCCGGCCTTCATATTCTGGGGTGTGGGGTCACTGGTGAGTCCGGCCTTCATATTCTGGGGTGTGGGGTCACCGGTGAGTCCAGCTTCCATATTCTGGGGTGTGGGGTCACCGGTGAGTCCGGCTTCCATATTCTGGTGTGTGGGGTCACCAGTGAGTCCGGCCTCCGTATTCTGGGGTGTGGGGTCACCGGTGAGTCCGGCCTCCGTATTCTGGGGTGTGGGGTCACCGGTGAGTCCGACTACCGTATTCTGGGGTGTGGGGTCACCGGTGAGTCCGGCTTCTGTATTCTGGGGTGTGGGGTCATTGGTGAGGCCGGCCTCCATATTATGGGGTGTGGGGTCACCGGTGAGGCCGGCCTCCATATTATCTGT
>BLSH010394393.1:55505-73263 GCA_018402905.1 Glandirana rugosa
CCTCCTGCCTGAGTGGCCACTGGGGTGTGGGGTCTTATCTCCATATTCTGGGGTGTGGGGTCACCGGTGAGTCCGTCCTCCGTATTCTGGGGTGTGGGGTCACCGGTGAGGCCGGCCTCCATATTCTGGGGTGTGGGGTCACCGGTGAGTCCGTCCTCCGTATTCTGGGGTGTGGGGTCACCGGTGAGGCCGGCCTCCATATTCTGGGGTGTGGGGTCACCGGTGAGGCCGGCCTCCATATTCTGGGGTGTGGGGTCACCGGTGAGGCCGGCTTCCATATTCTGGGGTGTGGGGTCACCAGTGAGGCTGGGGTCAGGATTGGTGACACATATAGAGGACGTGTCATAGTGAGGAGGGCGGGGACACGGTGCGGAGGTGATGATGTCATCGCACTGTATGAATGGTGAGTTGACCCCGCCCCCCTGGCGGGGCTCCGCTGGAGAACGTCGTCCAGGAGAAGAGACGGAGAAACCAGGGTGAAACGCACATTGGAACGCACAACCCGGAAGTGTTTGCCTGGAACGCACGCTAGACAAGGAGTGAAACATACAACCCGGAAGTGTCGGCCTGGAACGCACAGTGCGTAACGTTTGGATCGCAGAAACCGGAAGCGTCCGCTTGGAACGCACACAAGCCAATGAGTGAAACGCACAACCCGGAAGTGGCGGTCTTAGGGCATTCTAGTTCCTGTAGGACTGTGATGCAGGTCAGTGGTCCTGTGTTGGGGTGATGTGGGGTGCAGGGGGGGATGGGCTCTTTATATATCTTCATCCCTTGTCTGTTTCCCCAGTTCTGGGCCTCGGAGGGAATGCAGGGGACCAGGAGGATAGCAGTGAGGTGATCATTATTATAGCCATAGAGATGCTGACATTTTCCATAGCGCAGTGCACAGAGAATGACCCCCCATCCCCCTCCGGGGGTCATGTGATGAGCGGGGCGTTCCTGTACAATGGAAGTGCGGTCAGTGAGGCTTCTCAGGATCACAGGATGGAAATTCGGGACATCAACAAAGGGGGGGCACACAGCTCCGTCACCGGACAGCAGAGGGCAAATCCTGAATGGAAATAGGGGGCAGCAAACAGAGAGTCCAGGGGCAGCAAGGTAAACAGTGGGGGCAGTCCGGGGGCAATCCAGAGACCACAAAGAGGGAGGGCAGCAGAGGGGAATATTCACAATGGCCGCTTCTGATGATCATGGGGGGTCCAGCAGCAGGCGAAGGGTCAGAGCGGCCACAGGAGACTCCAGGATCCAGGGAAGTAGAGAGGACAGCATCCAGCCACAGCTTAGAGTGCACACAGGCAGCAAGGCAGCAGGAGGGTCAGAGGACAAAAGGCAGGGGGATCTACAGAGTGAAGGATGGAAGAATCCTTATAGTGGGAGGTGGAGGTCCAGAGAGAGGCGAAGGTCCAGGGAGAGGTGGACTTCTGGGGAGAGGCAAAGGTCCAGGGAGAGGTGGACTTCTGGGGAGAGGTGGAGGTCCAGAAAGAGGTGGAGGTCCAGGGAGAGGTGGAGGTCCAGGGAGAGGTGGAGGTCCAGGGAGAGGTGGAGGTCCAGGGAGAGGCGAAGGTCCAGGGAGAGGCGAAGGTCCAGGGAGAGGTGGACTTCTGGGGAGAGGCGGAGGTCCAGGGAGAGGTGGATTTCTGGGGAGAGGTGGAGGTCCAGGGAGAGGTGGAGGTCCAGGGAGAGGTGGAGGTCCAGGGAGAGGTGGAGGTGGAGGTCCAGGGAAGGTGGAAGTCCAGGGAGAGGTGGAGGTCCAGGGAGAGGTGGAGGTCCAGGGAGAGGTGGAGGTCCAGGGAGAGGTGGAGGTCCAGGGAGAGGTGGAAGTCCAGGGAGAGGTGGAGGTGGAGGTCCAGGGAGAGGTGGAGGTCCAGGGAGAGGTGGACTTCTGGGGAGAGGTGGAGGTCCAGGGAGAGGTGGAGTTCTAGGTATCAGGGCAGCCCACAGTAGATGGTAAAGGGTGAGGAGGACCTGAGTGGCACTGGAAGGAGTCTCTTAGATCAGGGCAGGCGGAGGAGAAGATCCTGGAGGCCTCACCGCAGTCCCGGGTCCCCACAGGTTTTGGCAGCAGGAGGCTCTCGCAGAAAAGAGCCCACAAAGGGGGAAGGGAGTCCTGTTGTCCAGAAAGCAGCACAGATGATATGGAACTACAAGCCCCAGAAGTTCTGATCATTTTCTAATCTCCTACTGAGGGCTCCAGTCCTGAGGTCCTCAGGGTCCATCTCTGGAGTAAACGCTGAATAGTTGGACTCTTCTCCCCCAGCGTAGGGAGGGATGGCACTACCAATGCCATATTTGCTGGTGCCGAGGTGTCCAGCAATCAATGACTTCTGTGCTCCCTGCTGAGCAGAACCTCCTCCCCCGCCCAAGGGGGGTTCAGGAACTCTCAGATCATTGATGGTGATCAGCTGACTTCTGTACATTACAGGGCAAGCCACCTCCTCCCATGATACCAGCCAATCGCTGGACCCCAGCATTGTCACATGATAGAGGGGTGCACAGCCAGTGCTGGTGACCGGTCCTCTTTATTGAATTTCCCTCAAAACCAGGCTTGTGTTTGTTTTTAAAGCCAGATGACGGGAAAAAGTTCCAGAGAGTTCTCCCTCCTCCATCCCTCAGATCCAGGAGTGACCATAAGAAAAAGGATCACCGAGCCCCAACATAACCGCCATGATGGAGAGGAGAGAAATCGCGGACACCATACTGAACCTCACCCTGGAGATCCTCTACCTGCTGACCGGAGAGGTGAGGAGGATTCTGGGAGGTCACATGACATCACTCTTATCTCTATTAATAAAACACAGAGCTGACCGGAGAGGTGAGGGGGATTCTGGGAGGTCACATGACATCACTCTTATCTCTATTAATAATACACAGAGCTGACCGGAGAGGTGAGGAGGATTCTGGGAGGTCACATGACATCACTCTTATCTCTATTAATAATACACAGAGCTGACCGAAAATAAAGTCAGAGTCTTGATGGCGCTGTGTTTGGGGGGAGGGTCTGAGCTCCATCTTCATCCATGGCTTTCCTTTTGTAGGATTTTGTTGTTATGAAGAAGAGTTCTGTTGAGGTTCCCCGATCTTCGTCCATAAAACTCAAGCAGGAGGTTCAGGAATTGGCCACCCGGATCACGGAGCTGCTGACAGGAGAGGTGAGCGGTGCTGGGAATTCTGGGACATTATCCAGTAACAGACAAGGGATGTGTCTGGATGGTGACTGTATCATTGTGTGTGTCAGGTTCCTATAAGGTTTGTCTAAGGTTTGGCTATGTCTCTACTCAGGTGCGTCGGTACATCGAGGAGCAGAAGAACCTGGGCAGGAAAGCCACCGCTGATGACCTTCATCCGACTCCATCACTTGGTAAGAGGGGTCTTCTTCCTGAGTAGTGAATGATGAGGTTTGCTGAGGTGTGAGGCACTGATAGAGACCGTCTGTGAGAGAGCTGAGATCACAGTCATGGGGGAAGAGAAAAGGGGTCTTCACCAAACCGTTCCCACAAGGTTGGAAGACCACCATTGCCTCCAATGTCTTTGTATGATGAAGGATTACCAGTAACCCCTTTACTAGAGACCCCTGGCCTCCATCATTGGAGGGGTCCATAAAGTGTATCTGCCCTTCAGCTATCCACCTGACCACATCTGATATCTGTGAAGGGTCCACACTTTACACAGCCCCCATTGGTTCTTCAGATAGGGTCATGGTGCACGTTCCCCACACCTGCTGCAACCAAGGCAATGAGCATCTATGAACAGCTCCCCCACCAATCAGAGGGAGGTTACCCAATATAGGAGGTTCTGCAGGACTATAAATGATGAAATGCCCCCCGTAAGTTGAAAGCATCCATACCCCAGAGATCCTCTTTAAAGATTGCAAGTCCCCATCCCCCCATCCTGTTGATTTACGCTGGTGAGACCCCCTAACAAGATCTGCTTTCTTTTCACAGAAATCCAGAAAGTTCCCCCTCTGGAGAGCCCTCCAAACAGAATAAAAGAGGAACCCCGGTGCCAAATAGAGACTCCAAGAGACTCCGACCTGTCTGCAGATCAGACGCTGAATGCACCGACTGTGATCAATGAGGAACTCAGATCTTCTGAAGGAGGGCGCCTCCACCACGACGACCCCCTGGCACACGCTGAGCCCACAACTTACCTACCTACTCAAGTGCCACGTGAAGGTCATTTCCAAGATGGCGCCCTCCCGCCCCCCTCTACTCATTCAGGACATGCGTATCCTGAGGAACCCCAACTGGGTAACAAAAGTCACCCCACCTTGACTGAAGCTCGCCTGCCCTCTTACCACTCTCAGTTGTCACTTTCCTGTATTAAAGAGGAACCCCGGTCAGCTGAGGGTGATAATCGCCCGCAGAGTGACGCGTTTCTATCCGCGTGCCAGGAGGAATATTCTTTAGTGACTGTGAAGGAAGAGGAGGAGATTGCAAATGATGCAGCAGATGGCTCCCTACCCTCAGATCCTATACAATACACTCCGATTATCGTCAAGGAGGAGCCATTCTCCAGTGAGGAGGATGAGATTTACACGTCGGAAAAACAACGCCCGCCTGATGAGGAGACCGATTCATGTGAAGAGGACACCATGGACACCTGTCGTCCCTTAGCTCCCCCTTGTGGCATGTATGGGCCATCCCCCAGGACGAGGGAGGTTGGTGAACTCAGCCGTAACCTTCCTAATGAGGAGAGAGATTCATGTGAAGAAGACACCATGGACTCCTATCGTCCTTCAGCTCCCCCTCATGGCGCGTATTCACCTTTCCCAAAGCCAGGGGAGGTCAGAGGTCGGATCATCAACCATAACCCTCCTAATGAGGGGAGAGATTCATGTGAAGAGGACATCATAGTCTCCAATCCCTCAGCTCCTCCTCGTGGCATGTATGGGCCTTTCCCAAGGACGAGGGAGGTTGGTGAACATCTCATCAGCCCTGACCCTCCTAATGAGGGGACAGATTCATGTGAAGAGGACACCATAGTCTCCAATCCCTCAGCTCCCCCTCGTGGTATGTATGGGCCTTTCCCAAGGATGAGGGAGGTTGGTGAACGTCTCATCAACCTTAACCCTCCTAATGAGGGGAGAGATTCATGTGAAGAGGACACCATTGACTCCAATCCCTCAGCTCCTCCTCGTGGCATGTATGCGCCTTTCCCCAGGACAATGGAGGTTGGTGAACGTCTCATCAGCCCTAACACTCCGTGTGACCCAAACTTCAGGGCTCAGTCTCACATGGCAGGGCTGACCTTTAGGTGCCATGAGTGTGGCGATGGCTTTGCTGGTAAGCGAGATCTGGACGACCACCATGCTGTCCACAAGAGCAAGAAGCCGCACGTATGTTCGCATTGCGGGAAGAGCTTCTCGTACCAATCACAGCTCCTCATCCACGAGAGGACCCACACAGGGGAGAAGCCTTTCGCCTGTGCCGACTGTGGCAAATGCTTCAACCAGTATGTCCACCTGGCCATCCACCAGATGAGCCACACGGGGGAGAAGCCCTACGCCTGCACAGAGTGCGGAAAAAGCTTCAACCGGAAGACCACTCTCACCATCCATCAGCGAGTCCACACCGGTGAGAAGCCCTTCTACTGCTCCGACTGTGGCAAATACTTCAGCACCAGTTCCAACCTCATCAAACACCAGCGAGTCCACACCGGGGAGAAGCCATACTCCTGTCCCGACTGCGGAGAGCTCTTCGTCCACTACACCCAGCTCATCCGCCACCAGGTCAGTCATGCCGCCCTGGACAAGCAGTTCTCCTGCTCCGAGTGTGGAAAGTGCTTCTCCCAGAAGTCACAGTACATCAGACATGAGAAGGAGCACCGGAGAGATGGAAGGAATTTCCAGTGTGCGGAGTGCGGCCGGGGCTTCAAGCAGCACAGACACCTCCTGGCCCATCAGTCCACCCACGCTGGGCAGGAGACGCTTGACTGTCCAGAGTATGAAAAGGTGTGATTGGCTATGCCAACCTAACTACATCATTCTCCAGAGAGAGAACCTGATCCACTTACACCAAGAGCTACAGCTTCTGCTCAAACCTACGAGTGTCCATGCAGAAGAGAGACTTTACTGCTGTGCCTGGGATGGACTGGTGCATACACGGTGCTCCCAGCAGGCTGGACACTGGGCCAACCATAGCAGAGAGGAGCCATCTTCCTGTCACCATCCCAGAGAGAACCTTCTCCTGCTACAACTACACCAAGAGCTACAGCTTCTCCAACCTACGAGTGCCCACCCAGAAGACTTTACTGCTGTGCCAGGGACAGACTGGTTTATACATGGTGCAACCAGCAGGCTGGACACTGGGCAACCCATAGCAGAGAGGAGCCATCTTCCTGACACTATACCCAGAGGGAGAACATTCTCCTGCTACAACCACACCAAGACCCCCAGTTTCTCCAACCTAAGAGTGTCCACCCAGAAGAGAGACTTTACTGGTGTACCAGGGATGGACTGGTGAACCCAACAGGCTGGACATTGGGCAAACCATAGAAGAGAGGAGACATCTTCCTGTCACCATCCCAGAGAGAACCTTCTCCTACTACAACCTCGCCAAGGGCTACAGCTTCTCCAACCTACAAATTTCCACCCAGAAGAGAGACTTTACTGTTGTGTTAGGGACTGACTGGTTTATACATGGTGCAACCAGCAGGCTGGACACTGGGTAACCCATAGCAGAGAGGAGCAATCTTCCTGACACCATCTCATAGGGAGAACATTCTCCTGCTACAACCACACCAAGACCTCCAGCTTCTCCAACCTATGACTGTCCATCCAGAAGAGAGACTTTACTGGTGTATTAAGGATGGACTGGTGAACTCAACAGGCTGGACACTGGGCAAACCATAGAAGAGAGGAGCCATCATCCTGACACCATTCCCGAGAGAACCTTCTCCTACCACAACCTCACCAAGACTTCCAGCTTCTCCAACCTATGACTGTCCACCCAGAAGAGAGACTTTACTGGTGTACCAGGGATGGACTGGTGAACCCAACAGGCTGGACATTGGGCAAACCATAGAAGAGAGGAGCCATCATCCTGACACCATTCCCGAGAGAACCTTCTCCTACCACAACCTCACCAAGACTTCCAGCTTCTCCAACCTATGACTGTCCACCCAGAAGAGAGACTTTACTGGTGTACCAGGGATGGACTGGTGAACCCAACAGGCTGGACATTGGGCAAACCATAGAAGAGAGGAGCCATCATCCTGACACCATTCCCGAGAGAACCTTCTCCTACCACAACCTCACCAAGACTTCCAGCTTCTCCAACCTATGACTGTCCACCCAGAAGAGAGACTTTACTGGTGTACCAGGGATGGACTGGTGAACCCAACAGGCTGGACATTGGGCAAACCATAGAAGAGAGGAGCCATCTTCCTGACACCATTCCCGAGAGAACCTTCTACAACCTACCCAAGACCTCCAGCTTCTCCAAGCTACGAGTGTCCACCCAGAGGAGAGACTTCACTAGTGTGCTGTAGACAGCAGGCTGGACACTGGGCGGAGCCATCTGGGGGAGGGACATTTCACGGTAAATTTTTGTAATAATAAAATATAAATAAATTTCATGTTTAAAAGGTCACTCCGCCCAGAGGTGATATTTCAGTGTTTCGTAGCTGCTGGAGAGTTTCAGGTCCACCACAGATCTGTTGCTTAGATCTCTGCCTGGAGGTCCTGGGTCAGCGCCTGTTGAGGGACTCCCACCATATTGTTTATTTTATATTATGGTGAATGTAACAGGAGGAACAGGAACACACTTAGGTGGCAGCGGGCATCCCATAGGGAGGGAGGACACAGAAGCCGTGGAGGACAGTCTATGGGGGTGGAACACAGAGGTGGGTGAGGACAGTCTATGTGAGAACATCTAGAGGTGGGAGGGAACACTTCAAAGGGGCAGGCACAGTCTGTGGGGGGTCCATGCGGGTGGGAGCACACAGGTGGGGGATGGGATACCCCATATGGGGACTGGGGCAGTCCAGAAGGTGGGTGAATACACAGAAGTGGGAGTGGGTATCCCATGGGGGGTGGATACTATGGGAATAGTTGCCATAAAAGAGGTGGGGACAATCCATGGACACCCTATTGGGGGAAGGCAAAGGCTATGGGGAGGGGGGTGAGAATACAGAGCGGTAGGAGGAATCAGCCCATAGGGTTGGGAACAGGCCATTAACAGTCCATGGGCACCCTGTAGGGGGAGGAGAAAGTCCATGGGGGGGGGGGGGTTGAAAACACACAAAGGTAGGAACAGGCCCTGGGGGGGGGGCAGGTACAGGGAGGTGGGAGGGTACCCACCATGGGGGTGGGGACAGTCCACAGGAGCTGGGAGAGTCCATGGAGAGTGGGCATACCCCATAGAGGGGTTAGAACATGCAGAGATGGAAGGTGGCACCTCATAGGGGCTGGGAACAGTCTATGGAGGGGTGGGAACAAAGATGTGGAGGAGGGGACACCGCATAGGGGGCTGGACAGCTTGGTTGGGAATGGAGAACACAGATGGGAGGGGAGACCCAATAGGGGGTGGGGGCAGTTTGGTTGGGAGTACAGAACACAGGTGGGAGGGGACACTCCATAGGGGGTGGGGACAGTTTGGTTGGGTGTAGAGGACACAGGTGGGAGGGGACCCCTCATGGGGGGGGGCAGTACATTGGGGTGGGAACACAGATGGACAGTAGGAGAGCTGGATGATATATATGTTGGCCCTATGCCACCCAATGAGGACACCAATTCATGTGAAGTAAACAATGGGTGTCCCTCATGGATGCTGCTCTCCTCGAGGTCGGGCAAGGTTGGTAAATGGCTCATCCGCTGTAATGCCGTGTGACCAAAATGTTGGGTTTCAGTCTCACGGGGGCCCAACCTTTAGGTGCCACAAGTGTGGCGTTGACTTTGCCAGTAAACAGGATCTGAATGGCCATCACTGTCCACAGCAGCAAGAAGCCACCGTGAATTTACACTGGAGAAAGAACGTCTACCAGTTCCAGCTCCTTGTCCATGACCCTCACTGGGAAAAAATATTTGCCTGTGCTGACTGTGGCCAATGATTCCACCAGAACATCCACCAGATGAGCCACACTGGGGAGAAGCCCTTCACCTTATAGTGAAATGCACAATGGGCCACCCATAGCAGAGAGGAGTCATCTTCCTGCCACCATCCCGGACAGAACCTTCTTCTTCTACAACCACACCAAGAGCTGCAGCTTCTCCAACCTACGAGTGTCCACCCAGAAGAGAAACTTTACTGGTTTGCCAGGGTCAGACTGGTGTATACTGGTGAACCCAACAGGCTGCGCACTGGGCAACCCATAGCAGAGAACAGCCATCTCCCTACCACCATCCCAGAGAGAACCTCTCCTTCTACAGCTTCTCCAACCTATGTGCCAGGAACAGACTGGTGTATACTGGTGAACCCAACAGGCTGGACACTTGGCAACCCATGAAAGAGAAGAGCCATTTTCCTGCCACCATCCCAGAGAGAACCTTCTACTTCTACAACCACACCAAGTGCTCCAGCTTCTCCAAACGACGAGTGTCCACCTAGAGGAGGAATTTTACTGTATGTGTGCCAGGGTCAGACCAAGCTGACTGGACACCGGGCAACCCATAGCAGAGAGGAGCCATCTTCCTACCACCATTCTGGAGAGAACCTTCTCATTCTACAACCTCACCAAGACCTCTGCTTGGTAAAATGTGAATAGATGTAATGTTTGAAGGGTGACTCCATCCAGAAGTGATATTTCAGTGTTTGGTGGATGGCGGTCTCCTCTGTCTGTCATTAGGATCTCCACACCCCCTGGGGACTCCAACCGCCATATTGTTTATTTTATGTTGAATAATGCAGGAGGAGCTGGAACACACAGCGGGGGGAGGAGACAGTCCAGGAGGGGAGGAGACAGCGTATAGGTGGGAGGGGGATATATAAAGGTCACGTGGACAATCAATGAGGGGAGGAGACAGCATAGAGGTGGGTGGGGGATATACAAAGGTGGACAGTCCATGGGAGGGTGGGAAAACACAGGTCGGGGGGAGCACCCCACAGGGTCCAGGGACAGACCAGGAGGGTGGGGACACACAGAGGTGGGCGGAGACAGTCCATGGTGGGAGGCGTGGGTGGTTGGTGTAGAGGACAGAATGACATTGGCGTGTCACGGGGGATGTAAGAAGCTATAAGGTGCCTCCAGTGTCGTATATCCCCTCCCCCTCCTCCTAGAAGGGGCAGGGCAGAGCCATCATCAGAGAATATCAAGACTGATGGGTAGTGCTCAAGTTTTAGGAGGTGGGTATCATCAGTACTGCAGGCTCCTCCCACTATAACCAGGGGCAGAGTCATCAGTACTGCTGGCTCCTCCCACTATAATTAAGGGCAGTGTCATCAGTACTGCTGGCTCCTCCCACTATAATTAAGGGCAGCGTCATCAGCACTCTGGGCTCCTACCAGTATAATCAGGCGGAGTCATCAGTACTGCTGGCTCCTCCCACTATAATCAGGGGCAGAGTCATCAGTACTGCCGGCTCCTCCCACTATAATTAGGGGCAGAGTCATCAGTACTCTGGGTTCCTCCCACTATAATTAGGGGCAAAGTCATCAGTACTCTGGGCTCCTCCCACTATAATCAGGGGCGGAGTCATCTGTGCTCCTCCCTATAATTAGGGGCAGAGTCAGCATTCTGGGCTCCTCCTTTGAGGAGTCATCAGCGCTCAGGTCTCCTCCCAGAGGGGCAAAGTTATCTGAAGCATACCACCCCAGGGGAGGGGTGAGCTGGACCATACCATCCCTGGGGGAGGGGTGAGCTGGACCATACCATCCTGGAGGAGGGGTGAGCTGGACCATACCATCCCCGGAGGAGGGGTGAGCTGGACCATACCAGCTTTGGAGGAGGGGTTAGCTGGACCATACCATCCCGGACGAGGGGTGAGCTGGACCATACCATCCTTGAGGGGCGAGCTGGACCATACCATCCCCAGAGGCGGGTGAGCTGGACCATACCAGCTTTGGAGGAGGGGTGAGCTGGAGCATACAATCCCCAGCAGAGGGGTGAGCTGGACCATATTATCCCAAATGTGCTGGGATGTACCACTCCTGAGGGGAGGGGACATTGTTAGGTTTATGGGGGTCGGGGTCACCATACAATGTGTATAGAGGGGTCAGTGCAGGAAACCTTCAGTCTGTCATCCATTGTGTAGAAGAGGACCCCAGTCTGACCCCACATCACCTGACCCCGCCCCACCTGAGGGAGGGGGTCTCATTTCTATGACCTCTGACCCTAACATAAGACTACAGACACTGAGGGAGCAAAGCTGACCTTTCCCCCCATACATGGCACAGACCCCCTCCCCCCTCACATGGACTATCCCTTCCCCCATACATGGCACAGACCCCCTCCCCCCTCACATGGACTATCCCTTCCCCCATACATGGCACAGACCCCCTCCCCCTCACATGGCACAGACCCCCTCCCCCATACAGTAAGGCAGGGGGAGGCAACCATAAAGAGGTGGAGATTTACAGACCCCCCCCCCCCGAGCTCAGATAGAGGGTAAGAGGGAGGTCCTCAGGAAAGTCATGTGATATCCAGGGCGGAGCTCAGGGGGAACCTTCCTCAGGTCTCTATTACCCCAAATTTCTGAGGCCCGAGAAATCTGGAGACTGCGGGGCCGACATTTTTTTTTTTTTGGTGGGGGGGTGGGGCGTTCCTTTTTTTGGTCGACTTGGATGGACTTTTTTCAACCTAACTATGTAATAAAGAAAAAAAGGCGAGGCTGCCAGTGTTGGGACCCAGAGAGATTGGTGCCCGCACTACCCACACCCTGCACTGCACACCCAAACTCCAGGGATGCTTAATCCCCGCCCCCCCGGGGACACACCCCTAAAAATGGAGACTAACCCCAGGAAACGATAACCAATGGTAACCATACACAGCATAGCCCCTCCTCCAACCCAGACCCGATGTCATAGAACCATCTGGTCATGTGACGGGGTGATGTTATAGAATGGGACGGTCATGTGATGGTTCAGCTCCTCCCCTTTTTTGACATTGAAACCCCCTTCTTTTTTTCTGTTTCTTTCAGGTTTCTGATTGATGACGGCCTGGGTTGTCCAATAACCCAATGGCTCCTCCAATCAACGATCAAAGTACTGTCAGGTCTACCACATCCCCACCACATGCAGCACCAATCCCCAAGAGGCACCTGAGGTTAAATCGGAACTCCTACCCAATGCATTGACTGACCCAGTAGAGGAGCCATTCTCCTGCCTGGCCCACATGGTCACCAGATCCAGATTTAAAGGAGGAGACCACAGGCTGCCCCACAGACCCCACTCAAAAAAAAACATTCCAATAAAGAGGACCTGTCTCTCCAACACACGGATCCACCAAAGCCTGGTCCTTCACCAGAGGATCCACACCGGGGAGAAACTCTACTCCTGTTCAGAGTGCAGCAAAGCCTTCGCCCGCAAAGCCAACCTCGCCATTCACCAGCGTGTTCACACCGGTGAGAAATCGTTCACCTGAGAAATCGTTCAACCTCCATCAGAACCTCCATCAAAGAGTCCACACAGGGGAGAGACCCTTCTTCAGTTCCCAGTGTGGCAAGACCTTCAGACAAAAGTGTAAGCTCAATCGCCACGTCCGGATCCACCAGGGGGGACAACGCTTTGCTAGGTGTAAAAAGTCATGACGGAGAAAAGACCTCCACTGATCCTTTCACCATCTCTGGAACCTTCTCAGATGTTCTGTAGCCGTACCTCCAACTGCTGCCTGCGTGTGCCATTCAATCTCACGCTCTCAAGTCATAGCTGAGAAAGTCCACAGTTCATAGGAGGCAACCGGTCTTCTGTCTCCTTTCCAGCTCTGTGATTCCCGGGAGCGAACACCCAGTCCTGAAGGTTCTCTTCCATTACCAGGAAAGGTGAATCAAATGCCCCCCTTGAAGTAGCAACAGAGTCCTCCCATAAACACCACTCTTTGTTCAAAGAGTTTGGATCCAAACTTTCCCTAAAATGAATGTCCTTAGTAGAAGTAGAGGCAGAAATATTGGCCCTTGTAGTGTTTGTCGAGGTGAAGAGGGTTGGTGGACTCTGGCAGTTGGATCGCTACTAAAAATCACAGAACTTCGGCTGCTAAGCTCTTCCACTATACAGATTCACACTGCTGCACTTATTCTGATAACCAAAAATGATACAAACAAATATTGTGTCATAATAAATGAAAAGTGCAAAAAAAAATATGAATAACAGCGACCCTGATGATGTCAGGTGTGACGAAACGCGTGGGGAAGAGCTTACGCTCGTGACGTCACCACGCTGGAATCAGGAAGTGGAGAGATCGACTCCCGGGATCGGTATTTGTATTAAGCACTTGTATATTTTATCATTGAGTGGTTACATGTACTTTTTTTTTTACAATAAAAGGATAAATGCAGTTTTACACAACGATAGTTTCCCCAGATTCTCTTTTATGGTCAATTATTCTGGGCTACCGGATGGGATAGTGTGCTGAATGCGTTCATGGGCAAAAGTCTGAGAACCCCTGACCATCACATCCAACTGAGCTTGCTGGACATCTTATTCCAGAACCATGGCACCAATATGGAGTTGCCCACCTTCACCCATGACCATTAATATGCAGTTACCCACCTTCCCCCATGACCATTAATATGGAGTTACCCACCTTCTCCCATGACCATTAATATGGAGTTGCCCACCTTCTTCCATGATCATTAATATGGAGTTACCCACCTTCTCCCATGACCATTAATATGGAGCTGCCCACCTTCCCCCATGACCATTAATATGGAGCTGCCCACCTTCTTCCATGATCATTAATATGGAGTTACCCACCTTCCCCCATGACCATTAATATGGAGTTACCCACCTTCCCCCATGACCATTAATATGGAGTTACCCACCTTCTTCCATGACCATTAATATGGAGTTGCCCACCTTCACCCATGACCATTAATATGGAGTTACCCACCTTCTTCCATGACCATTAATATGGAGTTACCCACCTTCTCCCATGACCATTAATATGGAGTTAACCGCCTTCTCCAATGACCATTAATATGGAGTTGTCCACCTTCCCCCATGACCATTAATATGGAGTTACCCGCCTTCTCCCATGACCATTAATATGGAGTTGCCCACCTTCTCCCATGACCATTAATATGGAGCTGCCCACCTTCTCCCATGACCATTAATATGGAGTTACCCGCCTTCTGCCATGACCATTAATATGTAGTTTCCCTTCTTCCCCCATGACCATTAATATGGCGTTGCCAACCTTCTCCCATGACCATTAATATGGAGTTACCCACCTTCTTCCATGACGATTAATATGGAGTTGCCCACCTTCTCCCCTGACCATTCATAAGGAGTTGCCAACCTTCTCCCATGACCATTAATATGGAGTTACCCACCTTCTCCCATGACCATTAATATGGAGTTGGCCACCTTCTCCCATGACCATTAATATGGAGTTGCCCACCTTCTCCCCTGACCATTAATATGGAGTTACCCACCTTCTCCCATGACCATTAATATGGAGTTGCCCACCTTCTCCCATGACCATTAATATGGAGTTACCCACCTTCTCCCATGACCATTAATATGGAGTTGCCCACCTTCTCCCATGACCATTAATATGGAGTTACCCACCTTCTTCCATGACGATTAATATGGAGTTACCCACCTTCTTCCATGACCATTAATATGGAGTTACCCACCTTCTTCCATGACCATTAATATGGAGTTGGCCACCTTCTCCCCTGACCATTCATATGGAGTTGCCAACCTTCTCCCCTGCCCATTAATATGGAGTTACCCACCTTCTTCCATGACCATTAATATGGAGTTACCCACCTTCTTCCATGACGATTAATATGGAGTTGCCCACCTTCTCCCCTGACCATTCATATGGAGTTGCCAACCTTCTCCCATGACCATTAATATGGAGTTGCCCACCTTCTCCCATGACCATCAATAAGGAGTTACCCACCTTCTTCCATGACCATTAATATGGAATTACCCACCTTCTCCGATGACCATTAATATGGAGGTGTCCACCTTCCCCCATGACCATTAATATGGAGTTACCCACCTTCTCCCATGACCATTAATATGGAGTTGTGCACCTTCTCCCATGACCATTAATATGGAGCTGCCCACCTTCTCCCACGACCATTAATATGGAGTTGCCCACCTTCTCCCATAACCATCAATAAGGAGTTACCCACCTTCTTCCATGACCATTAATATGGAATTACCCACCTTCTCCGATGACCATTAATATGGAGGTGTCCACCTTCCCCCATGGCCATTAATATGGAGTTACCCACCTTCTCCCATGACCATTAATATGGAGTTTCCCACCTTCTCCCATGACCATTAATATGGAGTTGTCCACCTTCCCCCATGACCATTGATATGGAGTTGCCCACCTTCTCCCATGACCATTAATATGGAGTTGGCCACCTTCTCCCATGACCATTAATAAGGTGTTGCCCACATACTTCCATGACCATTAATATGGAGTTGTCCACCTTCTTCCATGACCATTAATATGGAGCTGCCCACCTTCTCCCATGACCATTAATATGGAGTTGCCCACCTTCTCCCATGACCATTAATATGGAGTTGCCCACCTTCTCCCATGACCATCAATATGGAGTTGCCCACCTTCTCCCATGACCATTAATATGGAGTTGCCCACCTTCTCCCATGACCATTAATATGGAGTTACCCACCTTCTCCCATGACCATTAATATGGAGTTGCCCACCTTCTCCCATGACCATTAATATGGAGTTGCCCACCTTCTCCCATGACCATTGATATGGAGTTGCCCACCTTCTCCCATGACCATTGATATGGAGTTACCCACCTTCTTCTATGACCATTAATATGGAGTTGCCCACCTTCTCCGATGACCATTAATATGGAGTTGTCCTCCTTCCCCCATGACCATTAATATGGAGTTGTCCACATTCCCCCATGACCATTAATATGGAGTTGCCCACCTTCTCCCATGACCATTAATATGGAGTTACCCACCTTCTTCCATGACCATTAATATGGAGTTACCCGCCTTCTTCCATGACCATTAATATGGAGTTACCCGCCTTCTCCAATGACCATTAATATGGAGTTGTCCACCTTCCCCCATGACCATTAATATGGAGTTACCCACCTTCCCCCATGACCATTAATATGGAGTTACCCGCCTTCTCCCATGACCATTAATATGGAGTTGCCCACCTTCTCCCATGACCATTAATATGGAGTTGCCCACCTTCTTCCATGACCATTAATATGGAGTTGCCCACCTTCTTCCATGACCATTAATATGGAGTTACCCACCTTCTTCCATGACCATTAATATGGAGTTGCCCACCTTCTTCCATGACCATTAATATGGAGTTACCCACCTTCTCCGATGACCATTAATATGGAGTTGCCCACCTTCTCCCATGACCATTAATATGGAGTTGCCCACCTTCTCCCATGACCATTAATATGGAGTTACCCACCTTCTCCCATGACCATTAATATGGAGTTACCCACCTTCTCCCATGACCATTAATATGGAGTTGCCCACCTTCTTCCATGACCATTAATATGGAGTTACCCACCTTCTCCAATGACCATTAATATGGAGTTGTCCACCTTCCCCCATGACCATTAATATGGAGTTGCCCACCTTCTCCCATGACCATTAATATGGAGTTGTCCACCTTCCCCCATGACCATTAATATGGAGTTGTCCACCTTCCCCCATGACCATTAATATGGAGTTGCCCACCTTCTCCCATGACCATTAATATGGAGTTGCCCACCTTCTCCCATGACCATTAATATGGAGTTGCCCACCTTCTCCCATGACCATTAATATGGAGTTACCCGCCTTCTTCCATGACCATTAATATGGAGTTAACCGCCTTCTCCAATGACCATTAATATGGAGTTGTCCACCTTCCCCCATGACCATTAATATGGAGTTACCCGCCTTCTCCCATGACCATTAATATGGAGTTGCCCACCTTCTCCCATGACCATTAATATGGAGCTGCCCACCTTCTCCCATGACCATTAATATGGAGTTACCCGCCTTCTGCCATGACCATTAATATGTAGTTGCCCTTCTTCCCCCATGACCATTAATATGGCGTTGCCAACCTTCTCCAATGACCATTAATATGGAGTTGTCCACCTTCTCCCATGACCATTAATATGGAGTTGCCCACCTTCTCCCATGACCATTAATATGGAGTTACCCACCTTCTCCCATGACCATTAATATGGAGTTACCCACCTTCTCCCATGACCATTAATATGGAGTTGCCCACCTTCTTCCATGACCATTAATATGGAGTTACCCACCTTCTCCAATGACCATTAATATGGAGTTGTCCACCTTCCCCCATGACCATTAATATGGAGTTGCCCACCTTCTCCCATGACCATTAATATGGAGTTGTCCACCTTCCCCCATGACCATTAATATGGAGTTACCCACCTTCTCCCATGACCATTAATATGGAGTTGCCCACCTTCTCCCATGACCATTAATATGGAGTTGCCCACCTTCTCCCATGACCATTAATATGGAGTTGCCCACCTTCTCCCATGACCATTAATATGGAGTTGCCCACCTTCTCCCATGACCATTAATATGGAGTTACCCACCTTCTTCCATGACGATTAATATGGAGTTGCCCACAGATCGGAAGAGCACACGTCTGAACTCCAGTCACG
>BLSH010394401.1:7965-23953 GCA_018402905.1 Glandirana rugosa
TCACAACAATCCCGCCCCAATCAAGAAAAATTGCCATCAACATTTTGTTAGCCACAAAATTGACCCTAGCCAGAAATTGGCTCTCCTCAGATATCCCGACCCTGGAAAACATTACACATATGGTCCAAACCCACATTACATACGAAACTTTGTATACAATATCAGAAGGTATGTCAATACGGAAATTGTCAGACTGGTCATTATGGCACAATTGGTACAATCTCAACTCCGAACCCACAGCTTAAAGCCCTTTCACACCACCCCCTCGAGCTCGGATCTGAACGCAGGGGATGAGGAGGGGCCCTTCCGACCACAGTATTAGTTCCCTACCGGGGTGGTTGGTCTGGGTCTCACTCCCTTCCCCCCAACAGACACTAAAAAGCAGGAAATCAATCTAGGCTCTTTTTCTCTTTTTTTTTTACCCATATTCCCACCCCTGACACTATCTAAAACCCTTTCTGTATATCATAAATCTACCGGAACAACAATATATTATATTCTTTCGTTATTATTTTCCTTATTCATACAACTGGTACTTTGCAATGTTTAAAGTTCTTTATAACATTTACTTAAGAATACTTGTGTTTGCATACTGTATCTTCTCCGATTTCTGTAATCGTGAATACTCAATAAAGTTTTTTGGAAAAAAAAACAAAAAAAAAAAAACGTAATCTCATAAATTGATGGGTGGAGCGGGCCTGACGGACTTATGCGACTATCTTTGGGCAGTCAGAATGGACCAACTAGGAGAATGGTTCCGGGAGTTTAACGCACCTTTGTGGGTAGAGCTGGAGAGAGAGTTAGCCCCAATCAAAGACCTAAAATCATTCCTAATAGGAGATGCATAGAAACCATGGCCTATACAAGATCTCTCACCTACCATCTGTGTATCACTACAGGCATGGAGATTAATACTAAACCATAATAGCAACTCCATCCCAGTGCCTGACCTGCAACCTGATTTAGAAACGCTAGCAAACAGAATGCCCATGATTTCTATAAAACAAATTTGAAAATGTGGGATCTTCACACTGCACAACCTTCTCTCCAGCTCTGCCCCCAAAACAATCAACAAGTTGATTGAAGAATTCAATATTCGAAAAAGCCTGCATTTCACAATAGTAAGGACACAAAAGTTTCTAAAAAATCACGCTGCCCCTACACCTAAAATCCCTCAACCAATATGGGACTACTACAAATCTTATGCACCTGAAACCAAGGGTATATCACTCTTTTACAACATGCTTCAGAGAAAACAGACCTTCCACAAAACTAACACCCATTTAAAATGAGAAAGAGATATAAAAAAGTCTTTCTCAGAAGCCCAATGGAGAGCAGCATTTAAGAACATCTCCACACACACACACACAGTACCAGTCACTGGGAGATGATGCTGAAAATATACAACAGATGGCAGTACACGCCGCACAGACTGGCTCTCATCTTCCCAGGGTCCTCACCAGATTGCTGGCGCAATTGCGGTCAACATGGACATCTATAAATAAATTAAGTAGCGCTAAATAGATAAATATAAATATTTGCTATGAAAATATTAACTTAAATAAAGATCACCACATCAATATGAGTGCACATAGAAAAATTAATTCCACAGTATCAAGTGCAAAAAAGAAGGTGCAAAAGGTCTAGATTTGAATAGTCCTAAATAAAGTCCAGATAATTGTATACAAATGGTTCCTGGAGTTTGAAGCTGAGATCAGCAAATGTGTCCACCAGAGGCATCCAGAGAAGACAGCCCGACCACCAGCAAGGACATGCACACCCTAGGTGTTATAGGGAGATACCCTTACCAGACTCTGTGGACACACTATCGCTAGTGAGTCTAATGCGTCAGCAGATATTACCCTCTGCAAGGTATGAAAGGCAGACTTCTTCCTCTCCAAATGTCCAGGTCTCAAAAACCGCGATAACTTATCCACAATCACCAATAAGGAGCCACATAAAGCAGAAAGAACTCCATAGTGTGAATCCATAAAAATAAATGAATTTAAAATACAAAGAGGTACTCACATTTGATAAAAAGATTTCATGCATGTAAAACGATCAAAACAGTACACATCCCCGTGTCCCGTAATACGTAGGCGTGGTGACGTCAATCCGCAGTCATGACATCCAGATGACTGTATTGTACTGGTCGCATATGTTGGCAGGTCAGCAAGATATGGGCTGAATGGACATCTGTTGCACATATTTTGGGAATGCCCCAACGTAAGAAGCCTTTGGAACTAAGTCTTCAAACTAATATCAACAACAACCAGGTGCCTATACAAGCCTAACCCAGAGTTAGCCTTGCTCCACATCGGAATAGATAACTTTCCACCGGACAGCAGAGCAGTAACTACTCACATCCTCCTGGCAACGTGCACATTGATGCTCCAAAGCTGGAAAGGAGACAAAGCCATCAATGTGTCTGAAGTAAAACAAGTAGTTCAAAGACACTATACCCTGGAACACCTCATAGCAGTTAATTCCCTACCGGGGCTGTCCTTTGATAAGACTTGGAGCATTTGGACAACATATACGGGAAATTGAGACCACGGTATCACCCACTGAATTCCAACTCTGACTTTACTCTAAACCCCCCCACCTCCCCAAAATTGAATGGTTGACCAGTTGAAGATACAATCATCCACAACTTGATGTGCTTCTATACACTGTGCATTGTGTTTTGTATACTACATACTGTTTATTATTCTTCAGTACTTTATGTTCTGATTGCTTTGTTTTGTTTACATCTTAAAAACAAATAAAAATGTATTGAAATAAAAAAATTGCAGAACATTTGGAGGTTTCATGCTCACAAACTTCTTGATCCCACAACTGGACTTCTAAACTAAGGGGATACTGCTTTTTTATGCACAAAGGAAACAGAGGACAATGAGGTGAGATGTGTTGCGCCAATTACATAATAATTCTTAAAAGGAAGTACATTATAATGTATTGTAATGATAGGGAATTATAGTAATTGATAAATTAAGGTGGGAAAAGAGCCCTATATTGGACAAGATAAAGACTGGAGTGAACCAGTACATTTTCCATTTGGTAGTTAACTTTAACCTGAGAAATTGCAAACATACAGCCAGCAAATAGGGATGGGCCTGCGGTTCGAGTCAAAGGTAAGTTCGACTCGAACATCGGGCATTCGCCCGTTCGTCAAATTTAGAGCATTATGGGGCATTCGCAGCGACTTCGCCGCTGCGGAGTGCCCCATAATGCATTGCGCGCAGACAGCATGCACAACTCCTCCTCCATGGGAGGGCTCCCGCTGTCTGCCTGCTGTTTGTTATGACAGTTTATTTATATGGCAGGACGGGGCCACCCGGCGACGTAAGCGAGTGACCCCACCCCTTCTGACATCATGTGACCCCGTCCTGCCATATAAATAAAGTGTCACAACAAGCAGAGCTCAGTCGGCTGGAGCCCTCCCATGGAGGAGGAGCTGTTGCATTTTTTTTTCCGGGTCCGTCGCTTGCCGTTATTGATGATGGATTACAACTTATTTTTATTTTTTAATAAAGGACTTGTCCCTAATTGTCTCCTGTGTTTTTTTGACATTTTTGGTGAAGTAGTAGGGGTACGATGTACCCGATACTAATTCACATAGGGAGGGTCAGGATCTGGGGGCCCTCTTATTAAAGGGGGCTTCCAGATTCCAATAAGCCCCCCACCCGCAGACCCCCACAACCACAGCCCAGGGTTGTGGGGACAAGGTGCTTTAGGGTGGGGGCGCAGAGCTCCCCCCTGCCCCAAAGCACCCATACTTCACATGTTGAGGGCATGTAGCCTGGTATGGCTTAGGAGGGGGGCACTTGCTCATCCCCCCATCCTGGCCAGGCAGGTTGCATGCTCGGATAAGGGTATGGTTTGGATTTTAGGGGAGACCCCACATCAATTTTTTTTTAAATTTTGGCACGGGGTTCCCCTTAAAATCCAAATCAGACCCAGAGGGCCTGCTGTGGACTGGGCTGGGGGGGAACCTCACACAAATTTTTTCAGTGATTTCTTCTGTATATTGTCGGGAGTCGGCAATACATTACAGCCGCAATAATAAATGACAATTTTTTCTTCACAAATGTCATTTTGCTCTGGCACTGTTCTAAACCTCACAGAGATGTGCCATTACAGGCATTTTTACCACCGCTCCAGTAGACATCCAATGACGAAACGCGTAGGGCGGTACCGTACGTAACACGTCACTCTCGGAAGCCCGTTTGTTCGTGGAAGGAACGCAGACAACACGGGGACGGAAGATTTTAACAAGGCTTTGATGCATCGTTTTAAATGTGAGTGCAATATTTCAATACAAATAAACCTTTGATGTGGACATATTACACAAGATTGTTCCCTATTCTGTTTGTGCCTATGATCGGGGGACCCTGACATCAAGCTAGGATCGTCCTTTTGCCTGCACCCCTGAGGGGGACCGTGGTCCGGTGAGTGTCTAGGGCATTGGGGAGCACAGGAGCACGAAACGGATCACTATTGAAGTGGAATTGCTGTGTTTTGTTCTAATGACATTTAAGGATTTGCCACATTAGTCCTGAGCAAGACTAAGGACACTGAGCAAACGGAGTTCACACAGAGACTTTTTTTGGTTTTTGTTCTTTTCAGCATGAATAATCATTCAAGCACTTTGCACTTTTATATCACATGTGAATTTTGGTTGTAATGTAATGTGAAATACCAGCAGATTTTGCACTGAGCACTTTTTGTTATTTTTATTTCAATATATTTATACTGGATTTATTATTTTTATTGAATATTAGGTTGTGGAACATAATTACATTCTTACACGTGGATATTTATATACATATCTAGGATTTTAGCCTGCACCTATACCTTTAAGCACCTTGCAGAACATTCGGGCATTTATGATCTATTAATTATTCATTTTAATTTAATTTTTCATTCTTATTTTTGATTTTGTACGTCAATTTTTTCACCAACACATTACCTGGGTTCTTTTTACATTTTATTATTATTCTAAATTAATTTCAGTTATCTTTGGATATTTATTTTTCACCTTAGCACTTATTAGAACCTCTTACTGCAACTCACATCATATGCATCTCTCATTTTCCAGGAGTTTTGATTTAACATTTATCTATTTGAATCATAAGGTTATTAGTAAACTTTCTTCAACTCATATTATAGAGCAGCGCCAATTACCACCAATAACTCAACCATTTATTTGGAAAACAGCACTTGTGTGAAGTTTTTCCGGTGGAGGCAGCAGCTCCAAGAGTAATAGAGTCACCTGAACCATTAGCGCGGAACACTCTTACATTTAATTTCATTTTTATTGTTTCACTTTAAGCATTATTAAAATCACCGCTCCTGAAAAAAATGATCGACTTTAAAACATTTTTTTTGCATTGATACATGTCCCCTAGGGCAGGACCCAAGTCACCATACACTTTTATAACTTGCATATACTGTAAACCTTTAAAATGAGCACTTTTGATTTTTCATGATCGGGTCCTATAGACTTTAACGGTGTTCGAATGTTTGCACAAAATGTTTGCCTGTTCGCATGTTCTGGTGCTAACCAAACCCTGGGGGGGGGGGGGGGGGTGTTCGGCCCATCCATACCAGCAAACTGAATCTTGGTGTCTAACCTGCAAATTTGCAGATTCAATCTTCTGGCATATGATCTCTACTTTTGTCTGCTTTTAACAGAGAACTCAAGCTAATGGTTATTACAAGCTGCACTTAAGCTGGCTATAAATGAGTCACTTTTATGTTTTGTTATGACCCGATTCGAATGTTTGAATTGTTTTCTGACAGTTGGGAGACTTCCCCACTATCAGAATGCATAGATTAGTGCTGGAGGCTATAAACTGCAGCGCTGATCATACAGAAATTCTCAAACAGGGTGGTTGTACCCGATTGATGTCTGTTTAACCACAGTGCCCAGCCGAATTTCGATCCATCTATAGGCAGCTTTAGATTTGCAATTCAGCTTCCCTCAGCTGAGCAAAGTTCCTACTTCTTAATGGGATTAAAAATTACCATTGGACAGCACAACATTGTTTGTACTGAATATCACTTTATTAAGAATCCACAAAAACAGGGGCCAAGCTTTACCTCTTGCTAAAGATACCAAAATCATTTTTCAGCCAAAGCATCAAAAAATGAAGGGGAAATACATATGACTAACAGGCTATTGGGTCGACCCCTTTAAAATAAAGTCTTCATAAGCACTAAGATCCCTTTCCCACTGGGATGTTTTTCAGACGCTTTTTCGCTAAAAATAGCGCCTGTAAAGTGCCTGAAAAGCTTCCCCCAATCCACCCCAGTGTGAAATCCCAAGTGCTTTCAAACTGGGGCAGTGAACTTGCAGGACACAAAAAAAGTCCTGCAAGCAGCATCTTTGGGGCGGTCCTCCACCTCCCCTGCCCATTGAAAAGAATGGGCAGCGCTTCCGAAGTGGCTTAACACTGCTTCAGAAATGCCTCACGCCAGCACTTTTAACCCCTTGTTAACCCCTTCTTAGGGGTTAAAAGCACCCCACTCCCTCCGTGGCACTTTACCGCTACCGCCCCCGATGCACTAGTGTGAAAGTAGCCTAAACCATAATGTAACAATAGCTATACAAGGAGTGAATTGTGCACCAATGAAAGGAGTGTTTTACCAAATGATAAATGAGTCACAATTAATGTGTTGCTTTGCATTAAAACAGCCAACAGGTTTTGTGTGCCAGAAAACACCCTCCCCGCCTTTCATTAGGGCTTCAGTTAAAATAAGAAATGTCAATGGACCCAAATTAGGATTTTCCTGAATGAATTTATGTGGGGAAGTTGATTGCTGGACTAGGAAAGTTACTAGCCAGCGGCATCTTCATGAAATATCAAGATAAGGCGTGGGTTGTGTCCAGTAAAAAAAAAAAAAAATCACATAGGTAACCTATTTTTCTTCTGGGTGGGTAATAATAGCATTTCAAACATGAGTGGCAGAAAAAAAAAATTTGATTAAGAATAGATGTTTACTTGAGACTTTTTGCACATTTGCAGGTTAGCAAAATGTGTAATACAGTATCTCACAAAAGTGAGTACACCTCTCACATTTTTGTAAATATTTTATTATATCTTTTCATGTGACAACACTGAAGAAATGACGCTTTGCTACAATGTAAATTAGTGAGTGTACAGCTTGTATAATAGTGTAAATTTTCAGTCCCCTCAAAATAACCCAAAACACAGCCATTCATTTCTAAACTGCTGGCAACAAAGGTGAGTACACCCCTAAGTGAAAATGTACAAATTGGGCCAAATTAGCATTTTCCCCCTTGGTGTCATGTGACTCATTAGTGTTACAAGGTCTCAGGTGTGAATGGGGAGCAGGTGTGTTAAATTTGGTGTTATCGCTGTTCCTTTCTCATACCAGTCACTGGAAGTTCAACATGGCACCTCATGGCAAAGAACTCTCTGAGGATCTGAAAAAAAGAATTGTTGCTCTACATAAAGATGGCCTAGGCTATAAGAAGATTGCCAAAACCATGAAACTGAGTTTCAGCATGGTGGCCAAGACTATATAGCAGTTTAACAAGACAGGTTCCACTCAGAACAGACCTCGCCATGGTCGACCAAAGAAGTTGAGTGCACGTGCTCAGCGTCAATATACGGAGGTTGTCTTTGGGAAATAGACATATGTGTGCTGCCAGCATTGCTGCAGAGGTTGAAGGGGTGGGGGGGTCAGCCTGTCAGTGCTCATACCATACGCTGCACACTGCATCAAATTGGTCTACACGACTGTTGTCCCAGAAGGAAGCCTCTTCTAAAGATGATGCACAAGAAAGCCCGCAAACAGTTTGCTGAAGCAGACTAAGGACATGGATTACTGGAACCATGTCCTGTGGTCTGATAAAACCAAGATAAACGTATTTGGTTCAGATGGTGCCAAGCGTGTGCGGCTGCAACTAGGTGAGGAGTACAAAGACAAGTGTGTCTTGTCTACAGTCAAGCATGGTGGTGGGAGTGCCATGGTCTGAGGCTGCATGACTGCTTCCGGCACTGGGGAGCTACAGTTCATTGAGGAAACCATGAATGCCAACATGTTCTGTGACATACTGAAGCGGAGCATGATCCCTCACTTCGGACACTGGGCCGCAGGGCAGTATTCCAACATGATAATGACCCCAAGCACACCTCTAAGATGATGTCTGCCTTTCTAAAAAAGCTGAGGGTAAAGGTGATGGACTGGCCAAGCATGTCTCCAGACCTTAACCCTATTGAGCATCTGTGGGGCATCCTCAAAAGGATGGCGGAGGAGCGCAAGGCCTCTAACATCCACCAGCTCCGTGATGTCATCATGGAGTGGAAGAGGACTCCAGTGGCAACCTGTGAAGCTCTGGTGAACTCCATGCCCAAGAGGGTTAAGGCAGTGCTGAAAAATAATGGTGACCACACAAAATATTGACACTTTGGACCCAATTTGGACATTTTCACTTAGGGGTATACTCACTTTTGTTGCCAGCGGTTTAGGCATTAATGGCTGTGTGTTGAGTTATTTTTAGGAGACAGCAAATTTACACTGTTATACAAGCTGCACAGTCACTACTTTACATTGTAGCAAAGTGTCATTTCTTCAATGTTGTCACATGAAAGTCTTTTGTGAGATACTGTATATATCATGTTTAAAGCAAACATCCGGTGATGTGCAATTTAATATAACAACTATTAGCCATGACATGAATTTCTTATAATGTCTAGTTAAATTATATTACCGTACCAAATTCTCCTGAATGTAAAAAAGAAATGTACAGATGATCTATTAACTAGCCACATAATTCAGGGTGGTCTGGCTGGCCACACATGTAAGCAAATGTGTGCACCCAAGCTCCTGCAGTGAATACTGATTTTATTTTGTTATTGACCCTGCTACCTTTGCTTTAAAGGCAGTTCTGACTGCCCTGTCTCTTGGACTTCACTTCTTCCTGCTCCAGAATACCATATCACCCTGTAGCCAACATGATGAGGAAGAAGGAGGGTGTAAGCCTGGTTGAGCAGACAACAGCTTTCAGACCCTACATAGCTGTAAGTCAGCCAAGGACAGGTTGAGAGATAGCGGCTGCTCTCCTAGAAATATTTTCTTCATATACCAATAAACAACTGGGGGATGACCCAGTATCCCCTTCTAACCAGATAAAGCATCCGATCCACAGATAAACAAGATGCAACATGCCTGGATTTTGGAGATGGGGGTAAAAAGAGTCTGTTACTGTCATGAGTTCCTCTGATTTGCATCTAAACCTCAAAGAGAATACATACGGAGGGAAAGTGACTGAACCCACCCTTAAGGATTGTCTTTCTTATCCACCTCCTGAGTTACAAGGGAAAGGAAAACATCCTTCCCAGGTCCAGAGAAGTAAAAAATGTCACCTTTAATAGCAACAGTAATATACTTTTCATGGATATCTCTGATGAAATCCAGAAGCAATGGGCTACATTTTAGGTGGCCCAGAAGCATCTGCAAAAACAACTATTGGTTTTACTTCTTCAACTCTTAATTATGCAAAATTACAGATATTGGCCAACAAAAAGTAAATTTCTTATAAATAGCCCAAAAAAGAAAGAAAATAATTCCATACCCACAAACAGGGGGTACCATGTGAGACTTTTTAGGTACGAAAATTGTAGATTCAATCTTATCACTGCTGAAAGAACAATGTTTTTATGGATGCTTTTAAAAATCACTCTAAAATGTTTTATAAACATTCTCTGTGAATATTATGACCTCAGCGCTTTTCAGGCCTAACTCACCAGTTGTATTTCCTATATTGTCATACATGTGCCATTTGCATCTTCCAAACATTTCAATAATTCAATAAAAGGGGGAGGCGTTGAATACTCTTGATGTGTTTTGTAAAAAAGATTCAAATCTTCAGGAGAAGTGAAGGTGGATGGTGGATATCCAGTATATACAGCTTCTTTGTTGTCCAACAAACATGTTATAATAAATAATGATGACTGAAATAGAAATATGCAGCGCTAGTGTTTCCAGATGACAAATAAATGCATTAAAAATACATTAAAAATAGTAGTCCTTATGCAGGTTCTATGGGTTTGCATCACAAGATCCAATATAGATTCTCTCACAGTAATAAACCAAAATAATAAATGAAAGTATAGTCCCAGTCCACCAGTAAAGGGTTGTGCATATAAGGGAAGATGAAGACACCTCTCTGTGCACTGTTCCCTTACCAAACGATAGTTCTAGGGTCCATATGGTTGTATAATGGATGGCAAAATCTGTTCTCAAGGTCCTGGTCCTGGTTCTTGTAATCCTTAATGTGGGTTGTCACCATATATAATTCAAAAAAGAAAAGAAAGAGATTGCCATAGTGTAAAACAGATATTGTTAGTGGCTGGGGTGGGGGTAGTTATGCACTTACATGCAGTTGGTGTAATAAGACCTATACTGGCCGTCTGCCACCCTTCCAACTTCCCAGTCAGATCCCTCTGTACATGAAGGGGTACTGGCTCCTACTTGTGTTGTGCAATGAGGATGTCTTGTAGCTCAGCTGATCCTAGTTGGAGCGAGAGCTTCGCTGCCCGTGTGCAGGTGTTACCAATCGTTTTGCATGAAAAACATACTGGCCGACATAGTGTAAAATCCTTTAAATAGCTTTAATAGGTAAAAAATGTTCAAACTCACATGTGTTAAAAGCAATGGAGCACGGCTCGGCCGTCTGCCATCTCTAATCCCTCTGTAGCGAAGAAAAAATCAGCTGGTAGACGTGAGTGTAGAGTGCGTGCGTCTGCCCTACCGGTTTCGTCATAGATGACGTCGTCAGGGGCATGCCCACACTCACGACTCACGCCTCTATATGCTAACGGTCTCTGTCCCAGGGCCAATAGCATTATTTCTCAATGGCTGCATTTGTAATTAAGCATTTTGTTGTTAAAAGGAAGCTGCCGTTGTCACGGAGAGTCATCCTGTCTAATAACCGGCACCCAATCTCGGAGCATATCTGTTAGCGATCCTGCTATTATATAATTGGTTTAGATAGAGCATGATATTCCCTGAGAATTTATTAGTATTATGCAGAGTCAAATAGCATCCTATATATACAATAGCATTATTGCTCAATGACTGCAGTATCATCCACAACCACTACTTAAAAATATATATATATAGGGAGGCCGCCGATATCACGGTGGATCCTCCTGTGTATTGTCCAGCAACCCAACTTGAGGTGGTTGCCTGTGCTATCCAATCTTGCGTGATAGGGATGGGTAGATAAGTACACTTGACTATGGATATCATGCTATAAAACGAGATGAGTCATGACTCCTGCATAATACATAGTGGTCCCTGTCTGTACTTATAGCGCCCCCCCAAAGAAATGAGAAAGTGTGGTACCAAAACTGTCACTATTTGTGCTGGATATCCTATATTCCTCTACTTAAGATGTTAAGGGGTCTTAATCATACTTCGAAATTGGGGGCCCATGCACATCATATCTGCCACTTAGCTGTTGTTAATAAAGCAGTTTTTGTCCCACTCAACATTAAGCCCTAGGAGCTGATAAGATTTTAGGAGGTATATCCAGTACGTTTCTGCTCTGGAAATACACCTCTTGGCATTCTCTCCCCCTCCAGTGTCGTTCAAATTTTTCAAATCATAAAACTGTGTACCAGTTGGGTCCCTGGCATGTTTCAAGTCATAGTGTTTGGAAACACTATGTCCTGGAAAGCCCTTTCTGATGTTATTGATGTGTTCTGCTAGTCTGACCGATAGGGAACGTGCAGTTCTACCCACGTAGTCTAGCCCACAAGGGCACTTGATAAGGTATACTACAAGTTTTGTTGCACATGTAATGCAAGATGTTATATCATATGATTTCCCTGTTTGTGACGAGGTACATGTAGTAACCTTTCTGCCCCGCAGGGTATTAACTTCACATGCTCTGCATTTATTGCAAAAATAATACCCTTTCATTTGGAAGAAAAAGTGAGTGGTTTAGGGGGGTCTGGTATGTTGGGTGCTATCTTATTTCTAAGATTATTGGTACCCCTAAAGATTACTCCTGGTTTTTCGGGTAGTGATGGGCCAAGTGTCTTGTCATTTTTAAGGACTGGCCAGTGCTTATTAAGTATCTTTTTTAACAATTTGTACTGGCATGAGTACGTAGTGAGGAAAGAGAAATTCATATACCTATTGATTTTGAGGGGTTCCACTTCCTCCATGTTCTTGCCGGTCACGTTGGTTAACCTCCTGAATAACTTTATCAATGTCTGACGCCTTATACCCCTTCTCCAAAAACCTCTTTCTGAGTATGGCTGCTTCCTCATTGTAATCCTCTTTTCTAGTGCAGTTCCTGCGTAGTCTCTGGAACTGGCACCTAGGTACTGCTGCTAACCAAGAGGGGTGATGACAAGAGTCAAGTGGGATGTAACTGTTTCTATCTGTACTTTTGAAATATGTACTCGTGATGAGTTCATTATCATACACCCTGATGTTCAAGTCCAGAAAATGTATGGAAGAGGTACTAAGTTCATAACTGAGTGATATACCTTTGTTATTCTTGTTTAAACCATTCAGAAATAGGATAGCTGACTCCTCATCTCCCTCCCAGATAAACATGATATCATCTATGTATCAATACCAAATTATCTGTTTTGGTCTTCGATCCCTCCATATTACATCCTCTTCCCACTTGGCCATAAAGAGATTTGCCATATTGGGGCAAATTTAGCCCCCATGGCAACTCCCCTTATTTGCAAGTAGTGGGCACCCTGGCACCAGAAATGATTATGTGTCATGGCGAATTCCAGGAGGTCCAAGATGAATTGCCTCTGGATGCATGGTAAGGTGGTATCTGAATTCAGGAAGTGTTCAACAGCCTCCAGTCCCTCTTGATGAGAGATGACAGTGTAGAGCGAGGCTACATCCGCTGTTACAAAAAGATAACCTGGTTTCCATTTAACGCCTTTGAGAATGTTAATCACTTGTTTCGTATCTTTCAGGTATGATGGTATGCCCATCACCAGTGGTTGTAAAAAATGGTCAATGTATTAGCCAACTCTTGATGTGATAGAGTTTATACCACTGATGATGGGCCTGCCAGGAGGATTGTCTAAACCTTTATGTACCTTAGGTACACTATACATTATAGGTAGCTTAGGTGCTAGAGGAATCAAAAATTCACTTTCCTTTTTATTAAGGACCTGTAAACTGGTCCCTTCCTGCACCAGGGCTTTCAGTTGTGTTTTGAATTTAGAACCTGGATCTCCCTGAAATGGGGCATAGGTTGAGGCATCCGACATTATGTTATTCAGTTCTTTGTTATAGGCTTCTTTATTGAGTATGACTATAGCTCCCGCTTTGTCAGCCGGGTGGACCACTATGTCCTTCCTCTGGCATAGCCTTTCCATTCCTGTCTTCAGCTCGGGATTGGGGACTACTTTATGATATCTGAGGTTTTCTAGGTCTTTCAAGACTAAGTCCTTAACCACCTCCCACCCGGCCACTGTATATATACAGCCGGGTGGGAGCTTCCCCGTTCTGACAGGACGTGTATTTATGTCCTGCAGAACGGGAGCTCGCAGCGCTGCCACGAGCCGTTCTGCTGCTGGATCCTGTGATCATTATGATCACAGGATCCAGCTGAGCAGAGATCGGGATACGGGCGCAGTGACTGGCCCTCCCGATCATGTGACGGCTGTGTCCAATCACAGCCGTCACATTGTAAACAGAGACGAACGTCTCTGTGACAGTTCTCCCCCCGCGAGCTCAGTGAGAGCTCAGTGCGGGGGGGGGGAGCTGCAGCTCTGTGACAGCTTTCTGCATGATGATGATTTCATGCAGAAAGCTGTCACAGATCGCCCCCCCCCCCCCACACAGTGCACCAAGCACACTGATACCCCTGTTCCCATACACATAAGTGTCCCCATAAAACAGCCCCCAAAACATCTGTATGACCCCAATCACATCTGTCACCATACACAAAACATCTGTCACAGTACCCAAACATCTGTCTGTCCCCGTCACATCTGTCACCATACACAAAACATCTGTATGTCCCCGTCACATCTGTCACAGTCCCCGTCACATCTGTCTGTCCGCCAACACCAAATAAACTCCAGTTTGAGTTATTTTTACCAAAGAAATGTAGCAGTATCCTTTTTGGTCAAAATTTATGAAGAGGAATTACTTATTTGCAAAATTTTATAACAGAAACGCAGAAAAATGCATTGTTTTTGAAAATTTTTAGTCTTTTTTTAATTTATAGCACAAAAAATAAAAAACCCAGGGGTGATTAAATACCACCAAAAGAAAGCTCTATTTGTGTGAAAAAAATGATAAAAATTTTATATGGGTACAACTTTGCACGACCGTGCAATTGTCATTCAAACTGCAACAGTGCTGAAAGCTGAAAATTGGTCCGGGAAGGAAGGGGTTTAAGTGCCCAGTATTGAAGTGGTTAAAGACTGTGATGTTAGCTGACGTATTACCTGGGGGGTTAAATAGTGAAGCATTTCTTAAATTGCTATGTCTCATCTGTGAGGATGTGGAACCTAGATTTCTATTGGGGTTTGTAATGAAGTGTTTTTTGATATTTAACTTCCGAATGAATTTGTGGACATCGATGAATGTCTGAAATTTGCTAATATTTCTAGGCAAAGCATATTTCAGACCCTTGTCAAGAGTTAGCATTTCTTCCCTCGTTAATGTTTTAGTACTGAGGTTGATTAATCCACTAGGGGTTAAGTACGACGTCTTTTGGAAGTGTAGACGCCACCCCCCTCTGGTCCCTCTCTTGCGTCTGCAGTTCATTTGTACCCTGTTCTTGGCGTTTGCTGAAAATCCTGCTGATAATTAGCTGGTTGTGGATTCTGGTTTCTATAGTTCTGGGGACAATGGAACCCTCCATATTCCTCTTCCTCTCGCACCATCCTTAGTGGGGCATATCTGTTACCTCCTCCCCCGTGATTTTGGTGGGGGTCTATATACTCTGTTCTCCTCCACTGTGTAGGTTGTTCCTTTTGATATTGGTTTCCCCCTCCTTTTAGTTCCCTTTGGTATAGGTTTCCCCCTCCTCTTTGTCTCCTTTCAGCTCCCACTTGATGGTGGTATGCAGGGTAATGTTGGATGGGGGGTTGTTGGCTCATTCCCCTATGGATTCCTGCATCTCTATTGTGGGATCTACTTGTGTGTTGGGTCCCATTGGGGTGTATGTTTTCAATCCTACCCCTTTTAGGTGACGGTTGGTATATTCCTTTAGATATGTCCCAGCCCTTAATCGTATGCGTCAGAACTGGGTTCAAATGAATTGTACTGTCGGTCCCTTGTGGTGTGGTGGATTCAACCACATCACTTTGCCATTTAAATACCATATTATTTCTGTAGTCCTCAACATCTCTATTATACTTTTACTTTTTCTTAGTTCTTTGTTCCTGTTCCTCTTTATTTAGTGCATTTCTTAGTGTTTCTGATTTGGTATGGTAATCCAGATCATTTCTATATGGGTTCAGGGTTCGATTTTGGCATACACTCAGTATCAGCAGCACCCGTCTTCACGAATTAAACACAGAGGAGATTTATATCCTCTTTTAGTCGCAGATTAACTTAAACACCTATAACAGATCATACAAGAATGAGATAAAGTAACCGCCATGGATATATTTGAATACAGAGCCCAGTATAAATTAGATATGGGAGATGCATTCCATGGTACAAACACCCCAGGTGATGATCTAAATGGTTGTTTTTTAAGGCTTAAAAATGTAATGACCACAGACATTCACACTAGGTGGGACATTGCATTTTTGAAGCAGTATGTGAAAGAAGATATGGTACGATGGTAGATAAGATAAGCTTAAGATGGGAAGTGGCCCCACATAGGGGAGATAAGGAATTACGCAAATGGAGATTAAATATGACCCGAGACATAAGTTTATATAGGTACCGCCAATGAAATAGAGTAAGAACATACTAGACAATATCCACAAATTCAATTAGACGC
>BLSH010394401.1:28488-39673 GCA_018402905.1 Glandirana rugosa
GCAGTAGGCGCCAGCGGCGACAGAGGTTCGCACCAATGTGGAACCTCGTGGATAATGGTGTGAATGCAAAAAATGATAAAAAACGTAAGTGTGGTAATAGGTGCTCCAAGGTGTAACCACGCTTGGAGACAGCGGCGACCGCGGATGACGTCACTTCCCTTTCCCGCACGCGTATCGTCCCAACCGGAACTTCGTCAGCGGATCCGGACACCTTGGAGCACCTATTACCACACTTACGTTTTTTATCCTTGGTTACATGTGAGTACCCTCCTGTTTTATGTCACAATAAAGCTTGAGCTTTTATGCAGTGAGCACTAGATGTGGCATTTTATTTGTTTCATATATCGGGAACATCTTTTGGGAGCTCGCATCTGATTGTAATCATTGAGGTATTGAAGAGGAAGCCTTGAGCGGTTCCTGTTTCCATATAAGGTTATCTGACATCTGATCCCAGGGGATTTGCTCTACGCGCATTGTGGCTCCTGTAATAAGAGCCCATGCGGGGAGGTGAGAACATAGTGTGACTGGTGGAGGATTATTGTCACTGCACAGTTTGTCTTGTTGCCTGTTTCACTGGAAACTCACTTGGTGACCCTATTCAGTAAAGGAAGATTTTCGGAATCTGAAGCGCTGCACTAATTTCTATATGGACATTGTTTAAGGGTTTTGGATTATTTTTCCTTTAAGTGTTCAGCTGCTATATGTGTCTCATTTAATTGCTGCGCTGTTTGATATTTATTTTATGTTGGTGGTGAAGGTGCTACGCTGAGCGGATGAGTAGGTGGTCGAGGAGAAGGAAGCGCAGTAGGAGGAGGAGGCAACAGGAGGCAAAGAGAAATGCCCTGCAATCCTCGGTGGTGGAAGGACAAGCACCAAATGGCTAGCCGGCCCAGGCCCACCCACCACTACATTTGCCCAGTGTGCAGTTAGTGAGATATAGCGTCCCTGCCCGTGCTTACTGGTCCATGTATCAGTGGTTATGTAGACCTTGCCACAGATGGCATTGTGCAGTGCACACTTGATCTTGTCCCCAACTTGTTTGTGCAGGGAAGGGATGGCTCGTCTGGAAAAGTAGTGGTGGCTGGGAACCATGTACTGTGGGACAGCCACCGCCATCAGGTTTTTGAAACTGTCCGTGTCCACCAGACGGAATGACACCATTTCAAAGGCCAGGAATTTTGAAATGCTGGCATTCAGGGTCAGGGATCGCGGGTGGGTAGGGGGGTACTTCCTCTTTCTCTCCACTGTTTGGGAGATGGACAGCTGTAAGCTTCCATGGGACCATGTGGAAATGCTTGGGGACGGTGGCGGACATGGTGGCGTTGCTGTCATATCGTCTGTTTGCTGGGTGGCAGGTGACACTGTCACTGTAGAGGTGGAGAAAGAGGCCGAGGCAGCAGCAGAAGAGGAAGCAGGAGGAGGCCGAGAACCTTTCTTGGATTTTGAGGTAATTATTCCAATGCAGCTTGTGCCTTGAATTTAGATTCCTGGTCATGGGGGTTGTGCTCAGGTTTAGAACATTTATGCCCCCGCTCAGGCTATCATTGCACAGCCTGCAAACCACTCGTGTCTTGTCATCAGCACATTGTCTGAAGATCTGCCACGCGGGGGAATGCCTTTGAGCTGCCTTTGGTGTGTTAGGTCCCTGGGTGTGGTGGGTAGTAGCAGGCCTACTGTCTAGGGGCTGCTCGCTTCGCTTTTGCAACCTGCTTCCTCTTTTGCTGTGCTGGTGCCTCTGTGCAACCACCACCTCTTCCTCCAAACTGCACACGTCACTCGCATGACCCTCATTCCATGTGGGCTCTAGGACCTCATCATCCTCCACATCATCTTCCACCCACTGCCCTCCTTGTCAGTCTGCACACTGAGGCAAGCTGCAGCAGTTGGCACCTGTGTTTCGTCATCATCAGAGACATGCTGCACTGGAGTTTCCATGTCCTCATCCTGCAACAGAAGTGGTTGGGCATTGGTGCACTCAATGTCTTCCACTTCTGGGGCAGCGCTATATGGATGGCCCACAGAAAGCACACCAGGAGAGTCATCAAAAAAGCATAAGAGTCTCTTGCAGGACTTGGGGCTCAGACTGCTTGGCTAGTTTACAAGGGGCTGAGGTGAAAAACAGATGGCCATGGGGTTCAGGTGCCAACTCTGAGCTTTCATCAAGGGACCGGGAGGGAGACAATGTGAAGGAACTGGAGGCATTGTCAGCCACCCAATCTACTATTGCCTGTACTTGTTCTGGACTCACCAATCGTTGAGGGGCATTCGGGCCTACCATATACCGGTGAAGGTTCTGTTGGCTACCTGAGGAAGGTGTTTCCCTTGTGCGTGTAGCTGGCACATCTCAACCACGTCCTCTCCTTTCAACAGGAGGTTCACCAACACCACCAACACCAGCAGCACCAGCATCACCAGCACCACCATGACCACGTCCCTTATTTGCTCTCCTCATTGTGCCCGCAAATGTACTATGCAGCCCTATGTAAGTATTTATTAATACCAATTAATACCTTTTTTTTTTTTTAAAACACCAACGTAGCCAGACTTTTTATTTTGGTGCAAGAAATGCATCGCTCACACCAACAGCTGGAATCTCTCCCTTTAGAACTAGGAGATGATTTTTGAACAATAATGTGTCACATACAGCAACAGCTAGAACCTCTCCCTTTAGAACTAGGAGATGATTTTTGAACAATAATGTGTCACTTACAGCAACAGCTGGAAACTGGCCCTATAGGAGTAGGCAATGGTTTTTGAACAATAATCTGTCCCTCTAAGCAACAGCTGGAAGCTCTCCCTTTAGAACTAGGAGATGATTTTTAAACAATAATGTGTCACTTATAGCAACAGCTGGAACTTGGCCCTATAGGAGTAGGCAATGATTTTTGAACAATAATCTGTCCCTTTAAGCAGAAGCCTCTACCTAGTGCAGTCAGATTGTTGTGTAATGCAGGGTTTGATCTGCAATCTGTTACTCAAAGCAGCAGTATGTGAAATCTCAAATTACTCCCACAATCTGATCGTTGTGTATGATCGTAGCGATCGTTGTGTTATGCAGAGTTTGATCTGCAATCTGTCACTCAATGCAGCAGTATGTGAAATCTCAAATTTCTGCAATCTGTCCCTCAGAGCAACAGTAGTAGTAATCTCAGGATGCAGGATCAGATGTTAAAATGTCTGCAATCTGTCCCTCACAAAAACGCTGGCAGCTTCCTCTCCCTATACTAGTCAGAGTCTCAGAGAGTATGTGACTGCAGCATCAAGTGACTCCAGCTTATATAGAGGCTGGGTCACATGATGCACTAGCCAATCACAGCCATGCCATTAGTAGGCATGGCTGTGATGGCTTCTAAGGGCAAACCAGTGAAACGCTTGTTGATTGGCTGCCCTGCAGCTATTCAACATGCGTGATCAACTACCAGTACCCAAACCCGAACGTTTTTTGAAATGTCTGTGTTCGGGTCCGGGTCCCGGACAATCCAAAGTTTGGTACGGACCCGAACGTTACAGTCCGGGTTCGCTCAACACTACCGGCTAATTATCAGCGGGATTTTCAGCAAACCCCAAGAACAGGGTACAAAAGAACTGCAGACGCAAGAGAGGGACCAGAGGGGGGAGGCGTCTACACTCCCAAAAGACGTCGTACTTAACCCCTAGTGGATTAATCAACCTCAGTACTAAAACATTAAGGAGGGAAGAAATGCTAACTCTTGACAAGAGTCTGAAATATGCTCCGCCTAGAAATATTAGCAAATTTCAGACATTCATCGATGTCCACAAATTCATTTGGAAGTTGAATATCAAAAAACACTTCATTACAAACCCCATTAGAAATGTAGGTTCCACATCCTCACAGATGAGACATAGCAATTTAAGAAATGCTTCACTATTTAACCCCCCAGGTAATACATCAGCTAACATCACAGTCTTTTAAAGACTTAGTCTTGAAAGACCTAGAAAACCTCAGATATCATAAAGTAGTCCCCAATCCCGAGCTGAAGACAGGAATGGAAAGGCTATGCCAGAGGAAGGACATAGTGGTCCGCCCGGCTGACAAAGGGGGAGCTATAGTCATACTCGATAAAGAAGCCTATAACAAAGAACTGAATAACATACTGTCGAATGCCTCGACCTATGCCCCATTACAGGGAGATCCAGGTTCTAAATTCAAAACACAACTGAAAGCCCTGGTGCAGGAAGGGACCAGTTTACAGGTCCTTAATAAAAAGGAAAGTGAATTTTTGATTCCTCTAGCACCTAAGCTAACTATAATGTATAGTGTACCTAAGGTACATAAAAGTTTAGACAATCCTCCTGGCAGGCCCATCATCAGTGGTATAAACTCTATCACATCAAGAGTTGGCCAATACATTGACCATTTTTTACAACCACTGGTGATGGGCACACCATCATACCTGAAAAATACGAAACAAATGATTAACATTCTCAAAGGCGTTAAATAGAAACCAGGTTATCTTTTGGTAACAGCGGATGTAGCCTTGCTCTACACGGTCATCTCTCATCAAGAGGGACTGGAAGCTGTTTAACACTTCCTGAATACAGATACCACCTTACCATGCATCCAGAGGCAATTCATCTTGGACCTCCTGGAATTCGCCATGACACATAATCATTTCTGGTGCCAGGGTGCCCACTACTTGCAAAAAAGGGGAGTTGCCATGGGGGCTAAATTTGCTCCCAGTATGGCAAATCTCTTTATGGCCAAGTGTGAAGATGATGTAATATGGAGGGATCAAAGACCAGAACTGATAATTTGGTATAGATACATAGATGATATCATGCTTATCTGGGTGGGAGATGAGGAGTCAGCTATCCTATTTCTGAATGGTTTAAACAAGAATAACAAAGGCATATCACTCAGTTATGAACTCAGTACCTCTTCCATACATTTTCTTGACTTGAACATCAGGGTGTATGATAATGAACTCATCACGAGTACATATTTCAAAAGTACAGATAGAAACAGTTACATCCCACTTGACTCTTGTCATCACCCCTCTTGGTTAGCAGCAGTACCTAGGGGCCATTTCCAGAGACTACGCAGGAACTACACTAGAAAAGAGGATTACAATGAGGAGGCAGCCATACTCAGAAAGAGGTTTTTGGAGAATGGGTATAAGGCGTCAGACGTTGATAAAGTTATTCGGGAGGTTAACCAACGTGACCGGCAAGAATTGATTAAGAACAGGTAGGAAGTGGAACCCCTCAAAATCAATAGGGTTATGAATTTCTCTTTCCTCGCTACGTACTCATGCCAGTACAAATTGTTAAAAAAGATATTTAATAAGCATTGGCCAGTCCTTAAAAATGACAAGACACTTGGCCCATCACTACCCGAAAAACTAGGAGTAATCTTTAGGGGTACCAATAATCTTAGAAATAAGATAGCACCCAACATACCAGACCCCCCTAAACCACTCACTTTTTTCTCCCAAATGAAAGGGTATTATTTTTGCAATAAATGCAGAGCATTTGAAGTTAATACCCTGCGGGGCAGAAAGGTTACTACATTTACTTCGTCACAAACAGGGAAATCATATGATATAACATCTTGCATTACATGTGCAACAAAACATGTAGTATACCTTATCAAGTGCCCTTGTGGGCTAGACTACGTGGGTAGAACTACACGTTCCCTAAAGGTCAGACTAGCAGAACACATCAATAACATCAGAAAGGGCTTTCCAGGTCATAGTGTTTCCAAACACTATGACTTGAAACATGCCAGGGACCAAACTGGTACGCAGTTTTATGCTTTAGAAAAATTTGAACGACACTGGAGGGGAGAGAATGCCAAGAGGTGTATTTCCAGAGCAGAAACGTACTGGATATACCTCTTAAAATCTTATCAGCCCCTAGGGCTTAATGTTGAGTGGGACATAAACTGCTTTATTAACAACAGCTAAGTGGCAGACATGATGTACAAGGGCCCCCAATTTCAAAGTATGATTAAGACCCCTTAACATCTTAAGTAGAGGAATATAGGATATCCAGCACAAATAGTGACAGCTTTGGTCCCACACTTTCTCATTTCTTTGGGAGGGGGTGCTTCAAGTACAGACAGGGACCACTATATATTATGCAGGAGTCATGACTCATCTCATTTTATAGCGTGATATCCATAGTCAAGTGTACTTATCTACCTATCCCTATCACGCAAGATTGGATAGCACAAGCAACCACCTCAAGTTGGGTTGCTGGACAATACACAGGAGGATCCACCGTGATATCGGCGGCCTCCCTATATATATATTTTTAAGTAGTGGTTGTGGATGATACTGCAGTCATTGAGCAATAATGCTATTGTATATTTAGGATGCTATTTGACTCAGCATAATACTAATAAATTCTCAGGGAATATCATGCCCCTATCTAAACCAATTATATAATAGGATCGCTAACAGATATGCTCCGAGATTGGGTGCCGGTCATTAGACAGGATGACTCTCCGTGACAACGGCGGCTTGCTTTTAACAACAAAATGCTTAATTACAAATGCAGTCATTGAGAAATAATGCTATTGGCCCTGAGACGGAGACCGTTAGCATATAGAGGCGTGAGACGTGAGTGTGGGCGTGCCCCTGACAACGCCTTCTATGACGAAATCGGCAGGGGGGACGCACGCACTCTACACTCACGCCTACCAGCTGGTTTTTTCTTTGCTACAGAGGGATTAGAGACGGCAGACGGCCGAGCCGTGCTCCATTGTTTTTAACACATGTGAGTTTGAAAGATTTTTATCTATTAAAGCTATTTAAAGGCTTTTACACTATGTCGGCCCGTATGTTTTTCATGCAAAACGATTGGTAACACCTGCACACGGGCAGCGAAGCTCTCGCTCCAACTAGGATCAGCTGAGCTACAAGACATCCTCATTGCACAGCACAAGTAGGAGCCAGTACCCATACACGTACAGAAGGATCCGACTGGGAAGTTGGAAGGGTGGCAGACGGCCAGTATAGGTCTTATTACACCAACTGCATGTAAGTGCATAACTACCCCCAGCCACTAACAATAGCGGTTTTACGCTATGGCAATCTCTTTCTTTTCTTTTTTGAATTATATATGGTGACAACACACATTGAGGATTACAAGAACCAGGACCAGGACCTTGAGAACAGATTTTGTCATCCATTATACAACCATATGGACCCGAGAACTATCGTTTGGTAAGGGAAGAGTGCACAGAGAAGTGTCTTTATCTTCCCTTATATGCACAACCCTTTACTGGTGGACTGGGACTATACTTTCATTTATTATTTTTGTTTATTACTGTGAGAGAATCTATATTGGATCTTGTGAGGCAAACCCATAAAACCTGCATAAGGACTACTATTTTTAATGTATTTTTAATGCATTTATTTGTCACCTGGAAACACTAGCACTGCATATTTCTATTTCAGTGATTATTAATGTTTGGTGTGTATCCGCATGTATGCTTAGCAGCTGGTAGAAAATTCAACATACTGTACATAGTTTACTCAATACCGGGAGCGCAGATACTCAATACTTTTAATAAATAATGATGGCCCGACCACCCCCCGGTTCGGTTCGCACCAGAACTCCTGAACAGTGAAAAGGTTTGGACCGGAGACACAAACTCTATTAAAACCTATGGGACCTGAGCATAAAAAATAAAGTCCTTATTTTGAAGGCTTATATGTAAGTTATTGGCCATAAAAGGGTATGAGGACCTGGCTACTGCCCTGGGGGACATGTATTAATGCAAAAAACTTTTAAAAAAGATTGTTTTTAAAGGAGCAGGGATTTTAATTATGCTTAAAGCCGAAAAATTCCTTTAAATATAGTGCCTTTGGGGTTCCCCTTAGTCTGCCTTTAAAGTGGCGCATCTGTACCAGGTATAGAACCTGCTGCAGAAAAAATGACATTTGCAAAGAAAAAAATGACATTTAAACAGATTATCGCAGTTGCAAATTTTTACCGGCAATACAAAAAAAATGTAAAAACTGGTGTGGGTTCCCCCCTCCCATGCATACCAGGCCCCAAAATCCATACCAGACCCTTATCTGAGAATGCAGCCTGGCAGGTCAGAAAAGAGGGAACGAGCGAACACCCCCCAATGGGAACCATACCAGGCCACATGCCCTCAACATGGGGGGTGTTTTGGGGCAGGGGGGGCTCTGATGCATGTTGGGTCAATGAAATCACATGGGTGGCCCCACCCCTTACCTATTTAAGAACTGTCAGATGGAAAAGCAGGCATTCATTGGTTAGCCTTCGTCGCATGCGGAGCAGTTTTTTTCTTTTTTGGGTCAAGCAGTGTGCGTGGGCTTCATGATTGATGATGGATCTACATTGAGGGACATTGTATTTTTATGGGTGCCGCCGTGCCCCAGAGCACACACCATGATGTTGTGGACATTTGGCCTGGCATGGTTCGGGGGGGGGTGCTCGCTCACCCCCCTTTCCTGGCCTGCCAGGCTGCATGCTCGAATAAGGGTCTGCTATGGATCTTTTTTTTTTTTACATTTTGGAATGGGGTTTTCCTTAAAATCCATACCAGACCCAAAGGACCTGGTATGGGAGGGGGCAAGCTGTTTTTTTTTTAATTTTCAATTGCCAGAAAATGTGGCATTTTTTTTTTTCATTCAGCTGTTAGAGGGGAAGCCTGCTGACAGCTTATGACTCATCCATTGTTAAGGACGTCGTGGTCGGCTTCCTGGCCCTGCTCCTTAACAACCTATTGACTGTGCACTCGGCGGGCAAACATCCTGCCGAACGTACAGAAAATGTATGCTCGGTCTGAACCATTAACCCATCCGTAATATTAAAACAATCATTCCATTTGTGTGCATCCAATTATTTTTAGTGGGTCAGTCCCACAGAGTACCCTGTTCCACCTCTGGGGGGAGAAGATGCTTGCTATAGTGGCAAGAATTCCCCTTCCATAGTTTGATTAAGAGGGTTGCAAAGCTTTTCCAAGTCCAAATTATCTGTATTTGCAGCCTGGATTCTCTACATTCTTTGCAATGAGTGGCATATACAGTATGTCACTCTGCATACCCCAGTTTAAGTCTCTTCAGACAAAATGCGTCAGTTGAGGAGAGTCCACTCCAGTCCATTGCGCCCCCACAGAGTTTCACTTGGAATTCCACTGTTTATCTGTACTGTGAAATATTTGGTATGGAGGTTCCCCTCTGAGTGATGGTATCACGTTGTCGGTCAAAAGCCGGATCCTATCCTTGAAGGGTGTTTACATAGGAGTTGGGGAGTCATATCCGCTAACATCAATTTGATGCCTATGAGGTCCTATAGTGGCCATGGTTTGCTACTCTTGTATCCAGATTGAGTCTGGTAAGGGTATTCATTTCGTTCAGGTGGTGGATGACACTGCATGCGGGTGGAAGTCACTTTTATTTGGTCCTGCCAGAAACTGGTCCTGCCAGAAACTGCGTTATGTAATTCCAAAGATGAAGAATGAGTGCATGGGCACTTATTGACTTTGGACACTTTATATATGCACCTTATCAGCACTGTTAAGCACTTTATCTATGTGAAGAAGAATGAGTACTGCACATAACACTTAAACCTTGGACACTTTATTGCATTTTACTGTATAATTGAGTCTATTATATTTATTTTTTGTTGCAACTCAGTCCTAAAAGGGCATTACCTGATTGATCAAAACCATCAGGTATCTCATTTATAGCGCTGCACTTTATTTTTTACAGTCACTCTGCAATTGCTTGTTCCTTCAACAATTCTCCTTTCTCCTTTCAGCAATGTCTGACAGGGACTAGAGCCCCACACTTCCCACTCAGGCCATTACCCTTTTTGGCAGTCTTGATTGCCCCTGGACACTCAGGTACCAATGCTGCCTGGAACCTAAATCCCTTCTGGTTATCCCCTTTCCCCTCCCATGACTATATAGCTGGCTCTGTCATCCTTCTTTTCCATTAATATTGCCTTTTTTCCACAGGGCATAGTCTGGGATACACTTAGTATACCTTCTGGACCTTCTCATTTAGGTGGTTAGTTCCACTTAAAGTGATTTAGGCTGCTCTATCAGAGGGGGAGAGGAACAGGATAGTAAATTTGCCCTGGAAGCTAAAACTGGATATATTAATCACTAATGAATCACCCTGGTTATAAGAACAGAACATCTTGCAATAGATAATCACACAAAAAGCACAAAAAAGAGATTCTACCAGAAATGGCTCTCTTGGGATAAAGAAGAGAAGGCAGGGAACTCCTCATTCAAATAACTTGCTCCCAGCTAGCTAACTTCAACATGGGAACTCTTCATAATAACACTGACCAAATTCACACCCATTCTTCTACAAACCTTGAGATATTTACGTCTTTTTTCATGATTTGTACACGTTTATAATTCATTAAATTTGTATCAAATTGCAGTTCTTTCTGGAGCATATCACCCTTCCATCCTTGCCTGTAGCAGATAGAAACCTGTTTGACTTGCCACTTATGCATCAGGAATAGAGTTGAGCGAAAAAAGTTTGGGTTTGGGTATTTGATCACGCATGTTGAATAGCTGCAGGCAGCCAATCAACAAGCATTTCACTGGTTTGTCCTTAGAAGCCATCACAGCCATGCCTACTAATGGCATGGCTGTGATTGCCAGTGCATCATGTGACACAGCCTCTTTATAAGCTGGAGTCACTTAGTGCTGCATGTCACATGCTCTCTGGGTAGTGTAGGGAGAGGATGCTGTCTGCGCTGTGAGGGACAGATTGCAGATATAATAACATCTCATCGGTCTGATTGTGGACTAGGTAGAGATTACTACTACTACTGCTTTGAGGGACAGATTACAGATCTCACCCTGCATTACCGAACGATCTGATTGTGTTACCGAACGATCTGATTGTGGACTAGGTAGCGATTACTACTACTGCTTTGAGGGACAGATTGATTGGAGATCTCATCCTGCATTACAGAACGATCTGATTGTGGACTAGGTAGAGATTACTACTACTACTGCTTTTGGGGACAGATTGCAGATCAAATAACATCTCATCCTGCATTACAGAACGATCTGACTGGACTAGGTAGAGTCTACTGCTTAGAGGGACAGATTATTGTTCTAAAATCATCTCCAAGTTCTATAGGGTCAGGTTCCTGGATCCTCTACTAAAATCTTGTTATTAGACAGGGAGATTCGTCATCTGAGATGGATCAGGTC
>BLSH010394401.1:107542-121198 GCA_018402905.1 Glandirana rugosa
TGACAAGACGTTTGTAGACCTTAACAGTAGTATGGTTAGTCCCGGTTTTAGTTAAAGTGTTACACACAGTTTCCAGATGTTTGCAGAACAGTAGTATGGTTAGTCCCGGTTTTAGTTAAAGTGTTACACACAGTTTCCAGATGTTTGCAGAACAGTAGTATGGTTAGTCCCGGTTTTAGTTAAAGTGTTACACACAGTTTCCAGATGTTTGCAGAACAGTACTATGGGTTAGTCCCGGTTTTAGTTAAAGTGTTACACACAGTTTCCAGATATTTGCAGAACAGTACTATGGTTTAGTCCCGGTTTTAGTTAAAGTGTTACACACAGTTTCCAGATGTTTGCAGAACAGTGATATGGGTTCTCCTGGCTTATTTATACTTTTCAGACACAGTATGAAGATGGTACACTTCAACCTCCATTTTTGATTTTTTTATGAAATTATTTTTTTAAAAATGCTTTTAGTTATTTCCCTGTCCCCATTTCTTTGTAGGACACTTGTCCCACCCTTACCCCCATTTCCTTCCTTTTGCAGACCTCTAGGACTTTCCAGGACTTTTTTACAGCCATTTTTGTGCCTAAAAGTTCGGGTTCCCATTGATTTCAATGGGGTTCGGGGTCCGGGACAAAGTTCGGGTACTGTCCGGACCCGAACCCGGACTTTGTCCCGAAGTTCGGCCGAACCAGCAGAATCCGGACTTCCAAAAGTTTGCTCAACTCTACTCCTGACTAATGGACAGTAGGTAGCTCTCCTGACTGGTAAGTGCAGCTCTCCTGCTTAGGCCTTCAGCTTCAGGCCTTGGTCTGTCTCCCACAGACCTGATGCTCAGCAACTCGGTGCTGACATGTAGTAGCCTCACACACTACATCTGCCTCCTGCAGGCATGCATGCTCTGGCTGACCACATGCAGCCTCTGACTCCTGTAGTGGAATGGGAGTCCCATGCACAGGCCTCCTGTCTGTTGGGTGGGGCCCTAAGCCATAGTCAGGTCACAACTAAATAACCCAGCACACAGCTGTGCAACCAGTGTGCCTGTCTCTACAAAATCTGGCATAAAGCATCAATCTGCCAGGTAGCACAGGGTCTCACTGCCACAGCATCTTAAGGATTATAAGAAATGAAGAGTTAGACCTTGCGATATAAGTGTAATTACATTTAAATGCAAGTAGAACATGCAATATTTCTTAATGTAGCTTATCAGTTTATTTACAACATATGGGGACTGTTATGGTATGCTAAGAATATTTGATTTGCTTTGCATAATTATACAGCTTTAAGATCCCTACAATGTAATTGAATAACTGATTGAAATCACAGTGTTGTTAACATTTTGTCAAGAGAACATCCTCCAATATATTGCACACATAGGTCAAGCTCATATTTTCAAGCAGATGAACTCTGATGGAAAAGTAAAACTGAAATTACTTTTGTGAATTATTTAAGGCAAAGACAGGAGGTGAAACTGCTTAATCATTTCCAAGAATTGAGTAATGTTGTGATCAATACAGGCTGCTTGTTGGTTATAAGGTGAGCTTTATGGCCATATTGTTAAAAATAAGTCAATTTACAGGTGTGATCACTAATTCAAATGTTCTAGAATATTTCAAAATAAATGCTCCTAAATACTTAAATACAGGGTGATTGCATTTAATGCTGGGAGAGTAGGTTAGTGGCAGCAACATCTGTTATTTATAAAGAATACCAACTAAATGGTTACTATTAAAATTTAACAGTAGGTTTTATTACAGATCTTTACAATAAAAGTATGGCATTAAAACTTAATTGAGCATATTTTTTTTCTATATAAAAGTATGCACTGCCTTAATTTTTGCATAGCATTTCTTTAGAGTATTTCTAAAAATCCATTATTAATTGTTTTAAATCACAGATAAACTGGTAGTTTGAAAAAAAAAACTATGTATTAAAGACTACACCAAATTACAAATTCCCATATATAATGACTAAACTGGATCTCTTGAGCGTACATTGCCTCATTCAAGCCTTACAATGCCCACTGGGAAGCTCAAAATCAGCTGTGGGCCAATATCTGCAACAAATCCTTGGAACTTGAAGGTGTAATGATTTTGGTTCAAGTCCCATCTGTTTTTTTTTTTTTAAGCTGACTTGCCCATGTGTTATATGGAAATGAAGGCTTAGCTATGCTTCTAGAGCTCAAAAATTAGTGCAAATTAGTGATAATCAGTGGCGATGCCAGGATTTGACAAATAGTTCAGCACTGGCCCTGATAGCAGTGTGTAGCAGGATACCGAACTACTTTGGAATGGACCAACTAAAGACCCTCGGTATGGACAGGGAAAATGAACAGACCATGTTAAAGTTCACTTTGGCATTAAATTTAAATTATATGAGAAGTTTATAATGTACAAAGGGCGCCTGTTAAAAGAAAAATAAAAGCTTTAGGAATCTTGGGGATTTTTTTTCAAATTGGAGACTAAAATTAGAGCTGAAAATATTTCTTATTGAGAACTACACTCAAAATACAAGTACCATATAAGGAAGCAAGTAATAACAAACGTCATCGAGTCAGCACGGTGGCTATCGCCTATAACAAGACTTGTGTCAAGAAATATCACAATACTTGGGTTAAGGTAATTCCTTAATATAGAGAAACTGCAATAAGAGTATAGAACGTCGTTTCAATTTCACTTATAAGTGGAGTTGAGCGGACACCTGGATGTTCGGGTTCATCAGGTTCGGACGAAGTTCGCAAAAAAGTTTGAGTTCGGCACCGAACTTGACCCCGGACCCCGAAGCCCATTGAAGTCAATGGTGACCCGAACTTTTGGGCACAAAAATGGCTGTAAAAAAAGTCCTGGAAAGGGCTAGAGGGCTGCAAAAGGAAGCAAAATGGGGATAAGAGTAGGACAAGTGCCCTGCAAACAAATGTGGATAGGGAAATAACTTAAAATCACATTAAAAAAATAAAAATTGGAGGAGGAGGCGGATGTGGAGTAGAAGCCTAGAGGTTAGTGAGGTGGTGACCGTGGCGGTGTAGGTAGAAGAGGAGGAGGTATCCAACACTTTTTTTTGTTTGTTTTTTTTTCTAATTGGGGTAGCCCCCAAAAATATTGAGACATATTAAAAAAAAAATTATACCAATGGCTGTGTGAGGCCGGTCTAAATGTCTATTCTGCACAAGGTACAGACAAGTCTTGTGGGATCCATGCCTGGTTCATTTTAATAAATGTTAGCTTGTCCACGTTGGCTGTGGACAGGCGGCTGCGCTTGTCTGTGATAACGCCCCCTGCCGTGCTAAACACACGTTCAGACAATACACTGGCTGCAGGGCAGGCCAGCACCTCCAAGGCATAAAGGGCAAGCTCAGGCTCAAGCTCATACTGTTCCACCATGTTGCTGAAATGCTGCCTCCTGCTAAGACATTGCCTATCAGCTGGTGGTGCTGTTTGTTGTGGCGTGCTGCTGAAAAAGCTTTTCCACATTTCGGCGATGCTAAGCCTGCCTTCTGAGGTGCTGGTGGTGCCACAGCTGCGTTGGCGACCTCTTCCTCCTCCTCTGCCTTCGCCTTGTGCTTCCACTGAGACCCCGGTGTCATTTGGGAATGCCCTCAGCAGCGCGTCTACCAGCGTGTGCTAGTAGTTGTGCATCTTCTGATCACGCTCCAGTGAGGCAATTAAGGATGGCACGTTGTCCTTGTAACGGGGATCCAGCAGGGTGGCCACCCAGTAATCAGCACAAGTTAAAATGTGGGCAACTCGGCTGTCGTTGAGCAGGCACTGCAGCATGTAGTCACTCATGTGTGCCAGGCTGCCCACAGGCAAAGACAAGCTGTCCTCTGTGGGAGGTGTATCATCTGTGTCCTCCATATCCCCCCAGCCACGCTCCAGTGATGCCCACGAGCTCCGTTGGGTGCCACCCTGCTGTGAACACGGTTCCTCCTCCTCATCATCATCCTCGTTCTCCTCATCCTCCAGAACTGTGCCCTGGCTTAAATTTTTTTTACCTGGTCTATGCTGGTGCAGGAACCCACCCTCCTAACCACTTGTGAATGACTGGCCTGATAACCGTGGAAATGACCCCTCTTCCTCCTCCTCATGTGCCACATCCTCTTCCATCATCGCCCAAAGTGTTTTTTCAAGGAGACATAGAAGTGGGATATTAACACTGAGAACAGCATCATGGGCACTGGCCATGTTGGTGGAGTACTCAGGTCTCGCATGGAGGCCCACTCGGTGGTGGTGAAGTGGTGCTGTTCCACAGAGCAACTGTCCCATGCGTGCTGCAGCTGAAACTCCACTATTGCCTGCTGCTTGCACAGTCTCTTCAGCATGTGCAAGGTGGAGTTCCACCTTGTGGGCACGTTGCATAGGAGGCGGTGAGTGGGAAGGCCTAAGTTCCGCTGCACCGCAGACAGGCGAGCAGCAGCAGGATGAGAACGCTGAACGCCCACACTTTCTGCAACAGCTCTGACATATCCGGGTAGTTTTTTAGAAATTTCTGCACCAGCAAATTCAGCACATGCGCCAGGCAAGGGATGTGCATCAAACTGGCTAGGCCCAGAGCTGCTACGAGTTTTCGCCCATTATCGCACACCACCAGGATGGGCTTGAGACTCAGTTGCAGCAACCACCCAATGCCCATCCACAGCTGCTGCACAGTGTGGGGTTTATCCCCCAAAATTCCCCCTGGATGTGCTGAAGTTGGCGGTGAAGGTGTTACGCTGACCAGATGAGGAGGTGGTAGAGGAGGAGGAAGCGGAGTAGGAGGCAAAAAGAAATGCCCTGCAATCCTCGGTGGTGGAAGCACATGCGCTAAACGGCTAGCCGCCTCAGGCCCACCTGCCACTAAATTTGCCCAGTGTGCAGTTAGCGAGATATAGCGTCCCTGCCCGTGCTTACTGGTCCACGTATCAGTGGTTATGTGGACCTTGCCACAGATGGTGTTGCGCAGTGCGCACTTGATCTTGTCCCTGACTTGTTTGTGTAGGGAAGGGATGGCTCGCCTGGAAAAGTAGTGGCGGCTGGGAACCACGTACTGTGGAACAGCCACCGCCATCAGGTTTTTAAAACTGTCTGTGTCCACCAGACGGAATGACAGCATTTCAAAGGCCAGGAATTTTGAAATGCTGGCATTTAGGGCCAGGGATCGCGGGTGGGTAGGGGGGTACTTCCTCTTTCTCTCCAGTGTTTGGGAGATGGAGAACTGTAAGCTTCCATGGGACCGTGTGGAAATGCTTGGGGACGGTGGTGGACATGGTGTCATGGCTGTCACATCATCTGTTTGCTGGGTGGCAGGTGACACTGGCAGTGTAGAGGTGGAGGAAGAGGCCGAGGCAGCAGCAGAAGAGGAAGCAGGAGGAGCCCGAGACCTTTCTTGGATTTTGAGGTGCTTATTCCACTGCAGCTCGTGCTTTGCATGTAAATGCCTGGTCATGCAGGTTGTGCTCAGGTTTAGAACATTTATGCCTCGCTTCAGGCTCTGATTGCACAGCGTGCAAACCACTCGTGTCTTGTCATCAGCACATGTCTGAAGAACTGCCAGGCTGGGGAACTCCTTTGAGCTGCCTTTGGTGTGCTAGGTCCCTGGTGCGGTGGGTAGTACCAGGCATACTGTCTAGGGAACGGTCGCTCCACTTTTGCAACCTGCTTCCTCTTTTGCTGTGCTGGTGCCTCTGTGAGACCACCACCTCTTCCTCCAAACTGCACACGTCACTCGCATGAGCTTCATTCCATGTGTGGTCTAGGACCTCATCATCCTCCACATCATCTTCCACCCACCCTTCACCACTGCCCTCCTTGTCAGTCTGCACACTGTGGAAAGCTCCAGCAGTTGGCACCTGTGTTTCGTCATCATCAGAGACGTGCTGCGGTGGTGTTTCCATGAACTCATCCTGAAACAGAAGTGGTTGGGCATCGATGCACTCAATGTCTTCCACTTCTGGGGCAGAGCTATGTGAATGGCCCACGGAAAGTACACCAGCAGAGTCATCAAAAGCATAAGAGACTGCTGCATGACTTGGGGTTCAGACTGCTTGGCTGATTTACAAGGGGCTGAAGTGAAAGACAGATGGCCATGGGGTTCAGGTGCCAACTCTGAGCTTTCAGTAAGGGACCGGGTGGGAGACAATGTGAAGGAACTGGAAGCATTGTCAGCCATCCAATCTACTATCGCCTGTACTTGCTCTGGCCTCACCATTTATTGATCGGCATTCGGGCCTACGATATAACGTTGAAGGTTCTGTCGGCTACTCGCACCTGAGGAAGGTGTTTCAATTGTGCGTGTAGCTGGCACAAATCGACCACGTCCTCTCCTTGCAACAGGAACTTCACCAGTAGCACCACGACCACGACCATGTCCCTTATTTCACGCTCTCCTCATTCTGGACGCAAATGTACTATGTAGCACTATTTATTAATAATAATAAAAAAAAATGATTATTCTTTTTTTTTAAAACAAGCAATGAAGATGCACTTTTTATTTTTGTGCAAGAAATGCACCGCTGGCCGCAAATGTAGTATTTAGAATATTTTTTTTTTTTTTTAAAAAGCAATGTAGACGCACTTTTTATTTTTGTGCAAGAAATGCACAGCAAGGTGCAAATGTACTATGTAGCACTATTTATTAATACTAAAAAAAAGAATAATAAATTATTATTCTTATTTTTTTGAAAACAGCAGCGTAGGCGCACTTTTTATTTTTGTGCAAGAAATGCACTGCTCACACCAGCAGCAGGAACCTCTCCCTACACCAGTATGAGATGATTTTAGAACGCTAATCTGTCCCTCACAGCAACGACATGAACCTGTCTCTACTGCAGTATGAGATGATTTTAGAACGATAATCTGTACCTCGCAGCACCGACAGGAACCTCTCCCTACTCCAGTATGAGATATTTTAGAAGGATAATGTGTCCCTCACAGCACCAACGGGAACCTGTCCCTACTGCTGTATGAGATGATTTTAGAACGATAATGCGTCCCTCACAGCACCGACAGGAACCTCTCCCTACTCCAGTATGAGATGATTTTAGAACGCTAATCTGTCCCTCTCAGCACCAACAGGAACCTGTCCCTACTGCAGTATGAGATGATTTTAGAACGATAATCTGTCCCTTACAGCACCTACAGGAACCTCTCCCTACACCAGTATGAGATGATTTTAGAATGAAAATCCTTTCCTCACAGCACCGACAGGAACCTCTCCCTATTGCAGTATGAGATGATTTTAGAACAATAATCTGTCCCTCACAGCACCGACAGGAACCTGTCCCTACTGCAGTATGAGATGATTTTAGAACGATAATCTGTACCGCACAGCACAGATGATTTTAGAACGATAATCTGTCCCTCACAGCACCAACAGGAACCTCTCCCTACTCCAGTATGAGATGATTTTAGAACAATAATCTTTCCCTCACAGCACCGACAGGAACCTGTCCCTACGGCAGTATGAGATGAGTTTAGAACGCTAATCTGTCCCTCACAGCACTGATAGGAACCTGTCCTTACTGAAGTATGAGATGATATTAGAACGCTAATCTTTCCCTCACAGCACCAGGAACCTGTACCTAATGCAGTATCAGATGATATTATAATGTTAATCTTTCCCTCACAACACCAGGAACCTCTCCCTAATGCAGTATCAGATGATATTAGAAAGCTAATCTTTCTCTCACAGTGCCAGGAACCTGTACGTAATGCAGTATCAGATGATATTATAATGGTAATCTTTCCCTCACAGCGCCAGGAACCTCTCCCTAATGCAGTATCAGATGATATTAGAACGCTAATCTTTCCCTCACAGCGCCAGCAACCTGTACCTAATGCAGTATCAGATGATATTAGAACGCTAATCTTTATCTTTCCCTCACAGCACCAGGAACCTATACCTAATGCAGTATCAGATGATATTAGAACGGTAATCTTTCACTCACAGCGCCAGGAACCTGTACCTAATGCAGTATCAGATGATATTAGAACGCTAATCTTTCCCTTACAGCACCGCCAATAACCTGTTTCTAATGCAGGATGAGATGATATTAGAACGCTAATATTTCCCTCACAGCATCAGGAACCTGTACCTACTCCAGTATCAGATGATTTTAGAACGCTAATCTTTCCCTCACAGCAACGCCAGGAACCTGTCTCTAATGCAGGATTAGATGATATTAGAACGCTAATCTCCCTCACAGCGGCCGTGGCATCCTCTCCCTACTCCAGTGCAAGACGATGGGACACACGGCACTACGTGACTCCTGCTCATATAGAGGCTTTGTCACATGATGCACTGGCCAATCACAGCCATGCCATTAGTAGGCATGGCTGTGATGGCTTCTAAGGGCAAATGAGTGAAACGCTTGTTGATTGGCTGCCCCGTAGCTATTCAACAGGCGCCAAAAATAGTCTGGGTCACATGATGCACTGGCCAATCACAGCCATGCCATTACTAGGCATGGCTGTGATGGCTTATAAGGGCAAACAAATGAAACGCTTGTTGATTGGCTGCCCTGTAGCTATTCAACAGGCTCCAAAAAATACCCTAATAACGAACCCGATCCCGGACTTTTTTTGAAATGTCCGGGATCGGGTTCAGGGCACGGACACCCTAAAGTCCGGTACGGACCCGAACTTTACAGTCCGGGTTCACTCAACTCTACTTATAAGGATAGGAAGTACAAAGAAGCAAAAGGGGGGGAGAGGGTATGGGGGCAAAGATAAAGAAAGAGTAGGGGAAAGAGAAAATAATAGATAAGAGGGAGAGAAAGAGAAAGAAGGGAGAGGGGTCTGCTGGGTGATCATAGGTCTAAGAAACTATTCAACGGGCAAGTAGAGGACAAGTCAACATGCCCTACCATGGGGTTGCTGTGGAGAAGGTCCTGGTTGAGACCTTAGCCTGCTGGCAAGAGTGTCCAAAGTGGAGAAGCGGAGCCAGGTGGACCACAAAACCTTGTATTTGTCCATTGTGTCGTTATCCAATGCCAACATCTCCTCCATCCTCATGATATCAATCATGATGGAGACCCAGAGCGCTAGGGGCGGTGTAAGGGTTGTTTTCCAATATTACGGTATGATTTGTCAAAACAGAGATGACATCGTTTTTGTGAAGCAAGGGAACCTGGTAGGATAGACAGAAGCGCAATTGTAGGAGTAGGAGTTAAAGACTCATCATAAATAAATTTGAAACACCTGGTTCCAGAAGGGGCATATTCTCCCACAATCCCACCAGGCATGGAAATAAGTTCCGTGTGTCGCACCACAACGCCAACAATCAGCTGGTGTAGTCCATTTTTTCCATTGAGTAGTATGATATAGAGGACTTATGAGTGAACATTATGAGTGAAGTGGAAGGAGGTTTGCCACTCATGAGGTTTCCACTCCCAGGTCTGCAGACCATAGGGAGAGGTTCCTGCTGCTGGTGTGAGGGACAGATTAGTGTTCTAAAATCATCTCATACTGCTGTAGGGAGAGTTTCCTGCTGCTGCTGTAAGGGACAGATTAGTGTTCTAAGATCATCTCATACTGCTATAGGGAGAGGTTCCTGCTGCTGCTGCTGCTGTGAGGGATAGATTATTGTTCTAAAATCATCTCATACTGCTATAGGGAGAGGTTCCTGCTGCTGGTGTGAGGGACAGATTAGTTTTCTAAAATCATCTCATACTGCTATAGGAAGATGTTCCTGCTGCTGCTGTGAGGGATAGATTGTTCTTTTTTTTTTTTTTTTTAAGACATTTTATTGAAGTTATTCAGTCAATACAGAGAAATAATGCATAGATTAAAAGCAAAATTGTCAGCTAGATATCTTGAGAGATATGCCATTAAGTTTAACATGGTATTTCACTACAGAAAATACTTGCGGGAGCTGGGTGTATATTAGTGGGCGGGGATGGGAACAGAAACAAGAGGGGGGGGGGAGTTGTCCAGGTGTCCATAGTGCAGCAGTACAGTTGCCAGGTCAGGTGTACATATCCAGGCAGATGAAGGTAGGTTAGAGTGAACATCAAGAGTGCTGAGATTGGTAAATGTTTTTAGTGGAATTGCTCATCCAGAGATCAGGGGAAACAGGTGGTCCAGCCAGGAAGGCTTATGTCGTAGAGTCATGCATTGGAGGGGGGGCGTGAGGCTTGATATTGGCTAGTCATATTCATTGCGGAGGGTTATCATCAAATTTATGTTTTAGGGACATGGGGACTGTGAAGACTTCTGGGGGGAGATATGCGATAGACCCGCCCCATTTATGGCAGAAGTGACTCGTGATGTGTTGAATCGAGGGGGGCAACTCAGATTGGGACAACCCGAGATCCAGAATCTATTTTTTAAGAAAGTCAATAGTTCCTGTTGGATTGATTTAGTTTTGGGAGGATTGGGAGAGACCCAATGTCTCAGGGTGGCTCTCCTGGCGACCATGTAGAAAGTAAGAAGCCACGGTAAATTATCCTGAATCATCTTAAGGTGGGGGTTGCGGGGAAGTTCTGTGAATGAATGATGCGATCCGAATAGAAGCAACTGCAAGTCTCCATGGGGTTGTAGTCCCGTTACTGACGCTGCCAGGTGTTCAGCTTGCCTCCAGAAGTGTGAAATTCGGGGACATGACCAAAGCCTGTGTAGAAGCGAGGGTGGGGGTTCAGTGCACCATGGGCAAGTTTGTTTGGTGATGTCATTGCTGCTTCTCTGGTAGGGAGCATATGCTCGGTGCATGATTTTAAATTGTTGCTCTCGCCAAAACTCTTTGGTGATAAATGTCCCGGTCAGATTGTAACCCTGAAATATGTGGCTGGCGGCGTCTGCAAGACCCAAGTCTTTATTCCAAGCAGCAAATAGACTGCCCTGAAGAGGTTTGGCAGCTGCGGACGAGAGCGGTTTGTATAGGTGTGAGATTTTGTAGGTTTGTAATTCCGAATGCATCCATTAGAGAAGACCTAAAACTATCTGTTTTTTGTGGACATAGTTTGGTTGCAAAGCTGATCGCTTGACAGGCAAAGAGGTGGTGATGGGGGGACAGGTTAAATTTGTTTGCTAAATTTGCAAAAGGGATTGGAGAGCCTGACGTGGTATCGAACAGCTGGGAAAAGCGGGTGAGGCCCTGGGCAGTCTATCCATTAAAGGTGGGTTTTTGAAGCGCCTGCGGAAAGAGGGGATGACCCTGAATTGGTAAATGGTTGGAGATCTGGTGTGGGACCCCTAGCCTTTTCCTTATCCCCCTCCAGGCTATGACAGTGTCTCTGATCAATAAGTTGTATTTAATCGATGATGGGAGGCGTTTAGGTTCACAATGGAGTAGAGCCACAAGGTAAAAGGGGGCCACCATTTGGGTTTCGAGTTCGTAGTTCGAATAATGGGAATTATGTGTAATCCAATCCAGGCCAGATCTTAAGAGGCAAGACAAATTGTATAAACGTGTATTCGGCATGTTTATTCCGCCTTCGTGTTTGGGTAGAAACAATTTCTGGAGTGCGATTTTGGGTTTGCGGTTTTGCCAAATGAATTTAGATACAGCTCTATGGAGCTTTTGAATGTCAAGGTGTTTAAGTAGGAGTGGGATGGTTTGGAGCGGGTATAGAAGCTTTGGAAATGATACCATCTTATAAAGGGGGCAACGGCCAAAAAAAGAGAGCGGGAGGTTCATCCAGCTGTCTAGTTGGTTTACTAATTTGGTTACCACTGGTGTGAAATTAAGCTGATAGACTGAATGCAGGGTTTTACCTATCTTTATCCCTAGGTACGTTATGTGATTGCGGGCAATTTGGAAAGGGGAGTTGATCGCCCATGAGGGGCGACGTACATGAAAGAGAGGTAGAATTTCGCTTTTTGCTAAATTTATCTTGAGCCCAGAGCACTGTGTGAAGTGAGTAAACATTTGTTGTATGCAAGGGATGTCTGACTGGGGGTACGAGGGGAATATCAGCACATCATCAGCAAACATTGCAGTTCTGAGTTCGGTAGTGCCCACTTTGATGCCGTGCAGGTTGGGGTGGGAAAGGAGGTATCTGGACAAGGGTTCCAAAGCCAAATTAAACAGCAGGGGGGACAGCGGGCAGCCCTGCCTTGTACCCTTGTGTAAAGTGATTCTATCTGATATGTGTCCGGCTGCTATGACTTGTGCGAAGTGGCGAGCGTACATGGTCGAAACTAAATGCACGATCGTGCCCATGAAGCCGAATCTCTCGAGGACCAGGCACAACCAGTGGAAGCTCACATTGTCAAACGCTTTTTCAGCATCTAGCGTTACTATCGTGTTCTCTGAGGCCGACCCAGTCCCCAAGAGCTCCAGAACCGCAAGGACCTTTCTGATATTCGAAATTGCTGAACGACCTTGCGTAAAACCTGCTTGGGTAGGGTGTATAATGGTGGGCATTATGATTGCCAATCTACGTGCCATGATTTTTGAGAGCAATTTTGAGTCCAAATTTAGCGGAGAAATTGGGCAATATGACCCAGGCCCTGTAGGATTTTTTCTTTCTTTGGGTATGAGTCTGATATACGCCTGATACCCAGAAGGGAGATACGGGGCACCATTCAGTATGTGTTGAAAGACTGTGGCAAGTGTGGGTGAGAGAGTGTTAGCGGTCAGCTTGTAAAATTCTGACGTGAAGCCGCCTGGGCCTGGGGCTTTGCCGGGGGATAGAGATTTTATTGCCTGTGTAATTTCTTCTGGAGTGATTTGGGCATTCAGACTGGCTATTTGGTCAAGAGCTATTTGGTCAAGACACCGTAAAGACGTTGGTTCGTCAATGGTGTCAGGACCATAGAGGGAGGCATAAAATTGTTCTAACACTTTGTTTATCCCTTTAGTGGATGTGATAAGATTTCCATGGACATCTTTCAACACAGCTATGTGTGAGGGAGTGTGGCCGCCCTTGCATAGCCATGCCAAGAGCTTTCCAGGTTTGGGGGCGTGGCTTGCGCGCGCACGAGGATGGACGCTTAAGCCGTGAGCTCCGCCAAAGACCGGACCCAGAGCGACAAATCCAGCGGGCTTCTCAGCACCTACCACGGCCAGAGTCGAGCATGGAGACCCCCGCTCAGCGCTCCACCACCCAGCGCAAAAGAAAGGAGACTCGGCACCCCCAGAAGGTGACGGACTTCTTCTTTAGGCCGGCGCCGGCTCCAGATGGAGGGCAAGATGGCGGCGGCGACCCGAACACGAGCGGCCCTTTGGCCTATACGGATCTCCCTGACGCGGATGAGAACAGAGAGCACGATCATCTCCTCTCCTCTCCACAGCACTCCCAGCCAGGGAGCCCGATATCACACAGCCCAGCTAAAGCGCGGATGAGGATGGATTCTCCCCAACATGAGGCTAGCACAGTGAGTACAGACAACAGGGCCGCAGGCCCAACCATGACTCTATCACCAATCTCAGTACCAACCCGGACGCCGGGACAACAGACATGAGTGACACGATCGGAGTACAACCCCTCTTAGGTAGGAGTAGGCGCGAAATCGACCCGACACACTATAGCCCGAGGGACCGACCCTCACGACACCTCTCCTCTCCTCTACTAGCACGAGAGACAAGAGTAGGCGCAGTCCCTCTAGGCATATCCGGTTTCCCGGCGAGCACAAGCCCAGCGGCGGCGGTAGAACGGGAGGTAGACCTCGGCCGCGGCCGGATTTCTTCTTCAGGCAGTGGAAGACCCCCACGGCTCAGAGGAAAGAAAACGCGACCCACCACCTCGCGAC
>BLSH010394401.1:219648-232758 GCA_018402905.1 Glandirana rugosa
AGTATTCGAACGACAACTATTATATGGTCGAAGTGAATAACATATATAAGACAAGATCCCTTACAGAACGATCTGATTACAGAACGATCTCTCATCCTGCATTACAGAACGATCTGATTACAGAAAGATCTGATACTGGACTAGGTAGAGATTACTACTGCTTTGAGGGACTGATTGCAGATCTAATAACATCTCCCATTTTTCTTCCTTTTGCAGCCCTCTAGCACTTGCCAGGACTTTTTTACAGCCATTTATGTGCAGAAAAGTTTGGGTCCCCATTGACTTCCGGGGTCACGTTCGGGTAATGTTCGGTACCGAACCCGAACGTTTCCTCAAAGTTCGGCCGAACCCGCCGAACCCGAACATCCAGGTGTTCGCTCAACTCTAGTTACAGACATTGTTACTAAGCAATTAGTGAGAAGATGCGGAGATAAAAGGCAGTAGTTGAGATTACACCTTTCTATATATGTCCCCTAGAACAGAATATATACAATAAGTGAAGCTGGTATATTATCAACAGCAAGCTTATGATATTGTCATATACTAATCACGTTGAACCAGTAAATGCTGATAACCTGTAAAATGTAACACAGCAAAAACAAAAATTAAAGAAACACACTGAGTAAGTGCTTAGCACTTTTGTTACCTCTGGGGTGAGATTTGAATGGATAAGGATTGTCTGTAGAAAATACACTCATTAGGGACAGATGTTTCTGGGTAAATCATGTTGATTTGAATCTCCAGAGGGGGTTCTAAGTCTAAAGATGCCTCTATGGATATAGGGGGTGCTTTAATGATACTGTTGTCCTGATGAAGTTGAGGCAGGGCATCCAGGATCCGGAGGGCGGTTAGATGTGCGTCTTGGAGGTGTTTCTGGCGGCGGGGAGGAGTTTAGATTCCAATTTAGTAGGTGTTTGATGCCATCTTTAGGTGTGAAAATGTTGGTGGTCTTGCTCTGGTATGTGACCACTAGTTTCGCTGGGAAGCCCCATTTGTAGGAACTTGATGCTCTCTGAGTATTGACGTCACTTGTGAAAATTCTCTTCTCTTTTGAGCTGTTTCTGCAGAAATGTCAGTGAATAAGGACACTGGCGAGTAAGGGGATCTCGCTATTGACATGATTTTATCCTTAATCTGGAAGAAGTGAATACGGGCCAGCACGTCTCTGGGCACAGATGCTGGTAGGTGGTTAGATTTAGCAATGTGATGTGCTCGGTCAATTATTAATTCCACTGGGCTTAGTGTAGGAATCAGGAGGAGAAACAGCTTCTGTATGTATGGGATTAATTCTGGTGGTTTGACTGCTTCGGGTATTCCTCTGAACTTGATGTTATTTCTTCTAGAACGGTCTTCCAAGTCAGTGATTTTAGTCCTGAGGAAGTGCAATTCATGAGCATGGTGGTCTTGTACATCTATCATGTTGTTGCATGCTGAGTGTTGCTTGGAAAGGGTCATCTCTAGTATCTCGGTGCGCTCTTCCACTTGATCTATTCTGGTTTGGAGCATTGTGATGGAAGAAGGTGCAATTCTTTTACCCCGGTTCACTGGAGAGGCTTGGTTGGTGTCAGCAGTGGAAATTATAGTGTCCATATCTTCTGAGTTTAACGTCGTATCTCTCATGCCTTTAGCAGTTTGAGTGGAGATACATGAAGATTGGCCAGTACCGTCTCTGGCTCCCTGCATGTCCTTCTTCTGAAAATAATCTGTGAGGCGGTGTGTTTTAGTCGTGGCGGTTGGTGTGCTAGTTTGCATACCTTATAGTGATTCTGCCTGGAGCCGGTTTCTTTTGAGCCCCGGTTATGGGACAACAAGGGAAAAAATCTTGTGAGTACAGTGACTACTTGTGAGTTGAGTGTGACAGGAATCAACAGAGGTTGATGAGCAGCTGCTTGTCTGCCTGTGGGGGGGATTGGTAGGCAGTGAAGTATAGGGAGTACCCCGCAGTTTAGTATGTTTATGGCTACCCAGGTCCTAGGCAGAAGTAGAAGTCCCGGCAGTGAGCGGGACCAGTCGCAGGAAGGGATTCTCCTGTGGCGTGGTATCTCCCCTTAGCAAGGAGCAAGCCTTGCGTGTGAGGGAGCATGAGGGAGCAGTGATGGGGGTAGGCCGCAGCCGGAGTCTCAATTTTGGGCAGGCCCGCCAGTCGTCACAGCAGAGTGCTTAGCTACAGTGTCCTCAAACCAGCCCGCTTCCCAGCCACCAGAGGATTGTCCACTCCTGTTCACCTTCAGGAGTCTGTACACTGTGTCCGTCCGGAGCAGATGAGAGTCAGGAGCAGTGTCTGGAGCGGCGCCTGTGACAGTGACAAGATGGCGGCCAGTCCGTCAGGTAGGGCGGCTGTGATAATCACAGAGTACACTACCGGTGTGGGAGAGGACCGCCGATCTCCGCCCCTTTGTCCCCAATCAGTTGCTAGGGAGGAAACCCCGGATGGAGAAGTGCAGGATGCGTGGTGCTGTGAAGGGGAGAGCGCTGAGGCGCGATCTCCGGCAGTCCATGCTAGGCGGCAAGATGGTGGCCGGTAACAGTGAAGGAGCCATAGCTGGGGAAATCCTCCTTTTGCTGAGATCCAAATTGTCCACTATGAGGCTGGTAGGGAAGGTTAGAGAGCCTGGGGTGGTGGAATCACTCACCCAGCTGTTGAGAGTGCAGATGGCGCCCCAATTGAGCTAAGGCCCGCTGAGCCCTCAGTCCGCGGGCGTCTTTGTTCTCTTGCCTTTCTCCACAGCCCCGTGCATCAGGACAGTTGTTGAACATGCTGGATGATGGTGGGCAATGCGGTGGCCCCTGTGAATGTGTGCTGATACAGGGATGGTCGCTGGAACAGGCTGTGTAGTAGCTAAATGCCCCTGGCTGAACAGAGCTGAGGGTTTAGGCAGCCATCTAAGTCCACAGCCAGCCACGCCCCCCTTACTTTAATTAATTTTTTATTTGATTAATGTATGAGGAAATTTTAGTTTGGAATCACGTATTTTTACGCATAACACCATTGTTTACAATATATAATAAGACACTCACCAACAATACACAGACCTACAGACACCTACCTCTGTAATTTTTTCATACTGTGCTTACAATGACAGTTCTATAAATACTCTACTCAAGGTCTGTGTAGACAAGTGTTTGCCCTGTGTGGTGCATACTTATTTGGATGCAACCGCTTTTGGCAAACTTCAGGGTTGCATGAGGAAGGAATGTTTCTAAAGTGATTAATGATTATAACCTAATCTGTGTTTAAATAAATCAAGCGTGGGTTTCTGTTTTATAAACTTTTCTGCCATAAAAAACAAACATGATATATTGAAATTAAAAATGTATGTAATATATACACTCACCATCCAGTTTATTAGATACACCTGTTCAATTGCTTGGTAACACAAATTGCTGATCACCCAATCACATGGCAGCAACTCAGTGCATTTAAGCATCTAGACGTGGTGAAGACAACTTGCTGAAGTTCAAACTGAGCTTTAGAATGGGGAAGGAAGGGTATTTAAGTGACTTTGAAGGTGGCATGATTGCTGGTGCCAGACGGGCTGATCTGAGTATTTCAAAAACTGCTGATCTACTGGGATTTTCACAGGCAACCATCTCTAGGGTTTACAGAGACTGGTCCAAAAAAGAGAAAATATCCAGTGAGTGGCGGTTGTGTGGAAGGAAAATGCCTTGTTGATGTCAGAGGAGAATGGGCAGACTAGTTTGAGATGATAGAAAGGCAACAGTTACTCAAATAACCACTCTTTACAACCAAGGTATGCTGAATACCATCTTGAATGCCAAACACATGGAACCCTGAAGAAGGTGGGCTACAGCAGCAGAAGACCACACCGGGTGCCAATCCTGTCAGCTAAGAACAGTAAACTGAGGCTACAATTCCCACAGGCTCATCAAAATTGGATAATAGAAGATTAGAAAAACTTTGCCTGGTCTGATGAGTCTTGATTTCAGCTGTGACATTCAGATGGTAGGGTCAGAATTTGGTGTAAACAACATGATTCATCCTGGCTTGCATCAACAGTTCAGGCTGGTGGTAGTGGTGTAATGGTGTGGGGGATATTTTCTTGCCACACTTTGGGCCCCTTAGTATCAATTGAGTAATGTTTAAACACCACGGCCTACCTGAGTATTGTTGCTGACCATGTCCATCCCTTTACGGCTACAGTGTACCTGTTTTCTGATGACTACTTCCAGCAGGATAATGTCCCATGTCACGAAGCTCAAATCATCTCAAACTGGTGTCTTGAACATGACAATGACTTCACTGTACTCCAATGGCCTCCACAGTCACCAGAGCTCAATCCAATAGAGCACTTTTGGGATGTGGTGGAAATATATACAGTATCTCACAAAAGTGAGTACACCCCCTACATTTTTGTAAATATTTTATTATATATTTCATTTGACAACACTGAAGAAATGACACTTTGCTGCAATGTAAATTAGTGTGTGTACAGCTTGTATAACAGTGTAAATTTGCTGTCCCCTCAAAATGATTCAACAAGCACCCATTACGGTCTAAACCACTGGTAACAAAAGTGAGTACACCCATAAGTGAAAATGTCCAAATTGGGCGCAAAGTGTTAATATTTTGGCCACTATTATTTTCCAGCACTGCCTTAACCCTCTTGGGCATGGAGTTCACCAGAGCTTCACAGGTTGCCACTGGAGTCCTCCTCTACTCCTCCATGATGACATCATTGAGCTAGTGGATGTTAGAGACCTTGCACTCCTCCACCTTCCATTTGAGGATGCCCCACAGATGCTCAATAGAGTTTGGGTATGGAGACATGCTTGGCCAGTCCATCACCTTTACCCTCAACTCCTTTTTAAAGGCAGTGGTTGTCTTGGAGGTGAGTTTGGGGTCGTTACCATGTTGGAATACTGCCCTGAGGCCCAGTCTCTGAAGGGAGGGTATCATTCTCTGCTTCAGTTTGTCACAGTACATGTTTGCATTCATGGTTCCCTCAATGAACTGTAGCTCCCCAGTGCCAGCAGCATTCATGCAGCCCCAGAACATGACACTCCCACCACCATGCTTGACTGTAGGCAAGATACATTTGTCTTTGTTCTCATAGGCATGCCCAGGGGGTGTGTCAGGTGTGCCTGGGCACACCCTAATCATCCCAAGCACATTAGCATTATCACTCTGTGTGCTGGCAAGGAGATGGGAAATATCTCCCTCTGACCAGTTCTGCCAATAATGAAGCGCTACCGTACTTCTCTTTCACTGTACCAGCTTTGCCTTAAGAGTGTGTGTGTCCGTGTGTGTATGTATATATACATGCGTGTGTTTGAGCTTTGGGGCGCACACCCTAATGCAATAGACTGCGCACACCTCTGTTTGTACTCCTCACCTGGTTGCCACCACACACACTTGACACCATCTGAACCAAATAAGTTTATCCAGTAATCCATGTCCTTAGTCTGCTTGTCTTCAGCAAACTGTTTGCAAACTTTCTTGTGCATCATCTTTAGAAGAGGCTTATTTCTGGGACGACAGCCATGCAGACCAATTTGATGCAGTGTGCGGCATATGGTCTGAGCACTGACAGGCTAACTCCTCACCCCTTCAACCCCTGCAGCAATGCTGGCAGCACTCATACATCTATTTCCCAAAGACAACCTCTGGATATGACACTGAGCACGTGGACTCAACTTCTTTGGTCGACCATGGTGAGGCCTGTTCTTAGTCGGACCTGTCCTGTTAAACCGCAGTATGGTTTTGACCACCGTGCTGCAGCTCAGTTTCAGGGTCTTGGCAATCTTCTTCTAGCCTAGGCCATCTTTATGTAGAGCAACAATTCTTTTTTTCAGATCCTCAGAGAGATCTTTGCCATGAGGTGCCATGTTGAGCTTGCAGTGACCAGTATGAGAGAGTAAGAGCGATAACACCAAATTTAACACACCTGCTCCCCATTCACACCTGAGACCTTGTAACACTAATGAGCCACATGACACCAGGGAGGGAAAATGGCTAATTGGGCCCAATTTGGACATTTTCACTTAGAGGTGTACTCACTTGGGTTGCCAGCGGTTTAGACATTAATGGCTGTGTGTTGAGTTATTTTGAGGGGACAGCAAATTTACAATGTTATACAAGCTGTACACTCACTACTTTACATTGTAGCAAAGTGTAATTTCTTCAGTGTTGTCACATGAAAAGATATAATACAATATTTACAAAAATGTGAGGGGTGTACTCACTTTTGTGAAATACTGCATATACTATATATATATGTATATATATTGTGATGGGGCGTGTCAGAGTAGTTTTCCCCCAGGATTGTCAACCTGGCAGTTTTACAGGCTCCAGGACTGTTATTTGACATGGAGGAATCTGTGTTGGCAGTTTCCTCCAAGCTTTTTTAGATCCAGTTGGGAGCCTGGAGTTTGGAGATTTCTCCGCGATCTGGGAGGGAGAAAATCACCAATCCTGGGACCAGATTTTGAAAGCAGCCAGGACGTTGATTGTCCAGGTGTGTGTGGGCCTGATAGGAGAGTCAGGGTCAAGATTCTGGGTTCCACCCTCTCGAGGAGTCCAGGCCTGCAAGGGAGAAGCATGCATGTCTGCACGGGTCTGTCTTGGAGCAGACAGGAGGCCCTATCCATTGGGCCATAGTAGCAAGAGAGAGTGTCAGCCGGGGTACAGAGTGGGTACAGACCCGGGACACTGTTACAAGGTCAGGAGACCAAGGTCAGAAGCGTGAGCAGCAGAGCTGACCAGTAAGCCAGGAGGCCTAGTATTTTTACAGTGAATTATTTACTTTCCTGTTTTGAAGTGAAACCCCTGCGTGGGAGAACTCTGGAAGGACTGCAATTTCTGTTATTTCAACAAACATGGGCTGCCATGCCCTTAAAGAGAGATCCTGACTGTCGTGAACTCACTCCAAATGCACCTACCACGAGAGCGAATGGTCCCACATGCCAATATATATATATATATATATATATATATATATATATATATATATTCAATGAGAACAGTAGAAATCCTATGAAATTTTGTCTTTGCATTTTTTAACCACTTAACAACCCGAATTGTTAATTCTGGGAGGACATGCAGTGATGTCTTCCCAGAATCGCTCTCCCGCACGGTCACCGTGCACTCCCGGGTACCAGCTATCCCATCCATGCTCAGTCATCCCCATCCATGCTCAGTCATTACTATCCATGCTCAGTCATCCCTCTACATGCTCAGTCATCTCCATCTGTGCTCAGCCTTCCCCATCTGTGCTTAGCCATCCCCATCCATTCTCAGTTATCCCCATCCATGCTTAGTCATCCCCATCTGTGCTCAGCCATCACCATCCATGCTCAGCCATCCATTCTCAGCCATCCCCATCCATGCTCAGCCATCCCCATCTCTGCTCAGCCATCCCCATCCATGGCTCAGTTATGCCTCATTCATGCTCATCCATGCCGCATCAGTTCTCATCCGTTCCACATTCATGCCACTACAATGCCCATCAGTGTCACTACAGTGCCCATCAGTGCCACTACAGTGCCCATCAGTGCCACTACAATGCCCACCAGGGCCACTACAGTGCCCAGCCGTGCCACTACAGTGCCTCACACTAGTGTAGTAGGTTGTCAAATTAGATTTGAAATGTATGCCACTAGAACACCTGAGGGTGCTCCCTGCATGTTGGGCCTCTGTATGTGGCCAGGCTGTGTAAAAGTGTCACACATGTGGTATCACCATACTCGGGACGAGTAGCAGAATATATTTTGGGGTGTAATTTTTGCTATGTACATGTTATGCGTTAGAAATATTGTATAAATTGACAACTTTGTGTGAAAAAATGCTTTTTCATTTTCTTTCCACATTTTCCAAAAACTTGTGGAAAAAATGACATTTTTAAAAGACTCACTATACCACATAGAATATACCTTGAAGTGTTTACTTTCCAAAATGGGGTCATTTTTTGGGTGTTTCTATTGTTCTGGTGCTCCAGGACTTTTAAAAATGCAAGAGGTAGTCAGGAAATTATATGTGTAGTTTATGTCTCTAGAACGCTTGATGGTGCTCCCTGCATGTTGGGCCTCTGTATGTGGCAACGCTGTGTAAAAGTCTCACACATGTGGTATCGCCATACTCAGGAGGAGTAGTAGAATGTATTTTGGTGTGTAATTTGTGGTATGCATATGCTGTGTGTGATAAATAACCCGTTAATATGACAAGTTTGTGAAAAAAAATCTTCATTTTGCAAAGAATTGTGGGTAAAAATGCCATGCCTCTTACTAAATACTTTAGAATGTATACTTTCCAAAAAGGGGTCATTTGGGGGGTATTTGTACTTTCTTGGCTTGTCAGGGACTCAAGAAATGAGATAGGCTGTCACTACATCAGGTGTGCTCAATTTTCAGTGATTGGCACCATAGCTTGTAGACTCTATAACCTTCACAAAGACCAAATAATATACATAGGGCTGTTTTTCAGTTTTATAACATAATCTGGAATCTGCCCATAAAAGTAAATATTTCCGTTTGTGTTTGGAATATGCACAGGTAATGTCATGCCTGTACAGATCTGTTAACACCAAGATAATTATAAGGACTTTTACAAGTGGGGCTTTAATCAGAAGACATAGGACTTTCACTGATCATCAATATAAAAGGAATGAAAAGGGAATGAATGTGACTATTTTCAAAAGCTGCGTATTTTGACCAATGTAGTTCTAAAATATAAGCTGGTCCCTGGTTCAATAATTATAACTGATGTGCCATCCTTTGCATGAGAAATTATCCTAAAAATTATTCATATATAAACATTAGAGTTGAGCGAACCCGAACTGTAAAGTTCTGGTTCGTACCGAACTTTGGGGTGTCTGTGACCCAGACCCGAACCCGGACATTTGAAAAAACGTTTGGGTTCGAGTTCTGGGTTTGGGTATTTGATCACGCATGTTGAATAGCTGCAGGGCAGCCAATTAACAAGCGTTTCACTGGTTTGCCCTTTGAAGCCATCACAGCCATGCCTACTAATGGCATGGCTGTGATTGGCCACTGCATCATGTGACCCAGCCTCTTTATAAGCTGGAGTCACTTAGTGCTGCATGTCACATGCTCTCTGGGTAGTGTAGGGAGAGGATGCTGCCAGTGCTGTGAGGGACAGATTGCAGATAGATAGATAGATAGGTAGAGATTACTACTACTACTGCTTTTAGGGACAGATTGCAGATCTCATCCTGCATTACAGAACGATCTGACTGGACTAGGTAGAGTCTACTGCTTAGAGGGACAGATTATTGTTCTAAAATCATCTTCTAGTTCTATAGGGTCAGGTTCCTGCTGTTGCTGTAAGAGACAGATTATTGTTCTAAAATCATTTTGCAGCCCTCTAGCACTTTCCAGGACTTTTTTACAGTCATTTTTGTGCCGAAAAGTTCGGGTCCCCATTGAATGGGGTTCGTGGTAAAGTTCGGGTCAAGTTCGGTACTGAACCCGGACTTTTTTCCGAAGTTCGGCCGAACCCACCGAACCCGAACATCCAGGGGTTCGATCAACTCTAATAAACATCTTTTATTATGTACTGCTGTACAAGCGTGTGCATACCTTCACACAAATGTACAGTATGTATTTAACATTTTTATGTATAGTGTTCTTGCATATGTATCTAAATATAGGAGACATACTGCTGTTTGAAAAAAAAAAAAACTCTGTATTTTTATAAAGAAACTTGTAAAAGCTCTCCAACTCATCCTTAGTGATCCAGCTATGAGAAAAGCTTTCGTGGAGCGTGTCATCAACTATATATTTGAAATGCCAAGTCGGATCATTTGGGAGTACAGAGTAGGTGTGTCTGTTCTGGAGTTGTGTGAGTAATTCCTGTCTATAATCGGATACATTTTGTCGGCTGGGAAAATCACAGTGGATTGATCAGAGGACAAGGATTTAATTGCATCCTGTTCAGCTCTAGTGAGATTGTATTTGAGTGGTTTATCCATCATAGCATTATTTTGGCAGACCTCACACTCCGCTGTCTTGTGGAATGTCTGTGCTAAAGGAGGGATTCAGCAGTGCTGTATGGCCTAAAGGGAGAAAGCTGCGTTGCTGTAGGGAAGTCTTTATAGATCTCCTTAAATGCTAATTTCCTCTCAGACTTATAGTGGTCCACAAGGTGATCAAATTCATTGAATTTGTTAGTAGGAGTAAAGGGCAGACCCCTTATTAAAGAGACTGATTTCTGGATCCCCCACTTTTACCAGTGGATCATTCTTCTTCTTCATGGCTTCTCTGGCCCTCTCCACACCTTCACTCCTACAACCTTCACCATCATTTACAGTCTTTTCAACCATGATTTGTTCTCTTGTTTTTTTACATTAGTCTTCTGGAGATGATTGGTGGCATTGATTGCACTGTGTATGGTCTGTCCTTCACATATTGATTGCTCTGTTGCCCCATATAGTCTGACTGACCTTGATCCTATGTATTCATTTGTTTGTACTGTGGGTTTGGAAACATAGATATATTTTTTTCTTTCCAAAAGAAAAATTGTATTAAGTGGGAATTGTCAAATAAACAGAACAAGCATATGTCATCAAATATAACATCATGTACTTAGTTTAGGATTGGAACACATCACACATTAGTAGCATATAACAGGTCAGATAGCATATATAGCGTGAGATAATCCTAACAAATCTCTGGTGAATATCTATCATTTTCTTATTGGTAATGAATATTCCTGTTCCACCAGGTTATTTCCTGATCGCCTATGGGAGACTAAATCGGAATATACTTAATGAAGAAGACTTTTGTATTTGGGTGAAACGCTAGGCCTTGGGAGGGGCGGGGTAGGGAGAATCGGCTCGCACCCAGCATCTCCGCCCCAGCCTCTCCCGCTCAGGAGGCCTTATTAGGGGGAGAATGGGAAAGAAAAAAAGGGGGATGGGAGTTAAGGTGGCAGAGAAGGGTAAAGGTAGGAAAAAAGGGTATCAGAATATCAGGGTAACAGTGAGAGAGGGGTGGGTCAGGTCCACCTACTACCCTTCCTATTCAATTGCTTCTTGGGAGTGAATATGTTTAGAATGGTCGAATATTACCAGTGTAGTTGTATGCTCTGATGGTTATTTGCACTCAGGTACTCTCTTGTACTAGATTCTGGTATGTTTGGGAATTATGTAATGCCAGCCAGGCCTCCCATGTATTAGTGTAGCTAAATACATTATCCTTAGTGATATGAATAAATTCCTCCATATTTCCTATTTCAGTGATGCAATTGACCCATTCCTTCATTGAAGGGGGGATTTGGTTCTCCAGTGTACCTGAAGACACAACCTAGCAGAATTAATCATATGCATAGCCAATGGGAGTGTTGAGAGTGCCAACATTATATCATGCACCTTGCGCCTATAAGGCTGGATCCGAGGGCAGGACCACCAAATGTGAATAGAGGTACTTTTCTCTGTTTCGCATTTCCAGCATTGATCGGAGACCGATGGGATAAATTTGTGTAGCACTTCCGGGGTCTTGTACCACTTAGTCTTGATTTTGTAACCATTCTCCTGGGTATGCACATTCAGTTAGCCGCATCGATCTCCCTGCAAAGAAAAATATGTTTTTCCAATCTGGATCAACCACCAAAATTCACTGTCCCTTAGTATATAATTTCCAGCTTGCTAGGGAGTGGCATAATTTGCCTATACCCATTCACTGTGTGCCAAAGGCATCCACAGTGCAGTCCTGTGGCCAAAAAATACCATGAAAAAAAGGGGGGGGGGGAGTGAGAAAGGATCCCACGCTAAAAAGAGGTCACATAGGATTCACAGGTAGTGAGAAAACATTCTTTATTAATGAATAGCAAACAATTTAAAAAGAGCAAAAAGACCGATCTTCACCAAAATTACAATTAAAAAGACAACGTTGTCTTAATCATAGGGGGGGCGTAGGTGCTCATACAACCTACCACATTCACCCAAACACACAGAGCTCTTAATCACTATTGATCAGTTAATGATCTCTGGAAGTATTTCTAATGATCAATGTGCATTTCAGGTGACCGATTAAGGACAGGCTAGGAATGAGAGGCAGTCATGGAAATCCACTACATAGCATCCCCCTGAGAAGCATCCTGCAGTGGGAGAGTCACTGCTTGTTGGTAATGTCTTTATACAGGCTTTAATCAAGCTAATTGCGTTAATGACAGCTAGGGGAATAGGGTCACCGAGGTCACCCCTTCAGGCAGAGGGGTGCTGAAGTCTGGCTTAATGACTCTAGGCAGTTCAAAACTGGGATGAATAAATCTCTCACCGTCTCTGTCAAGTGGCCGTATCACCTTACATCCACCTCTGCTATGCCTTCTTCCATATGCTTCCATGTACTGGTATTCCCTGCTGATGAGCTGATAAGTAGAGTTGAGCGAACCCCTGGATGTTCGGGTTCGGTGGGTTCGGCCGAACTTCGGGAAAAAGTCCAGGTTCGGTACCGAACTTGACCCAAACTTTACCCCAAACCCCATTGAATTCAATGAGGACCCGAACTTTTCGGCACAAAAATTACTGTAAAAAAGTCCTGGAAAGTGCTAGAGGGCTGCAAAAATCCCTTACAGCAACAGCAGGAACCTGACCCTATAGGAGTAGGAAATGATTTTAAAACAATAATCTGTCCCTCTAAGCAGTAGACTCTACCTAATCCAGTCAGATCATTCTGTAATGCAGGATGAGATCTGCAATCTGTCCCTAAAGGCAGTAGTAGTAGCAATCTCTACCTATCTATCTATCTGCAATCTGTCCCTCACAGCACCGGCAGCATCCTCTCCCTACACTACCCAGAGAGCATGTGACATGCAGCACTAAGTGACTCCAGCTTATAAAGAGACTGGGTCACATGATGCAGTGGCCAATCACAGCCATGCCATTAGTAGGCATGGCTGTGATGGCTTCAAAGGGCAAACCAGTGAAACGCTTGTTGATTGGCTGCCCTGCAGCTATTCAACATGCGTGATCAAATACCCAAACCCAGAACTCAAACCCAAAGTTTTTCTCCAATGTCCGGGTTCGGGTCCGGGTCACAGACACCCCAAAGCTAATATTGTGCCTATCCACAAGAAGGGCAGCAAGGTGGAAGCTGGCAATTACAGGCCGGTGAGTTTAACATCAATTGTAGTCA
>BLSH010394401.1:233707-247123 GCA_018402905.1 Glandirana rugosa
AAAATAAATAAATAAAAAAATAAAATAAATAAAATAAAAAAAACATAAAAACATAAAAAAAAATAAATAAATAAAAAAATATATATAAAAAAATATATATATATAAATAAATAAAAAAAAATACAAAAATACAAAAAAAATAAAATAAATAAAATAAAAAAATAAATAAATAAAAGGGGCAGACTCGATGGACTACTCAGTCTTTTTCTGCCATCACTTTTCTATGTTTCTAAGTTCGGTACGGACCCAAACTTTACAGTTCGGGTTCGCTCAACTCTACTGATAAGCTGATAAGCCGCGCTTTCTGTTAAAGACAGTTCCTGTTCGTATCACTCCAATCTCCCACTATCTGCAATCTTCTACAAAGTTGCTTCCACCCGTTCATTGTGCCTCCTCCTATGTCATGTGCTCTTTTTAAACAGTTTGCTATTCATTAATAAAGAATATTTTCTCAATACCTGAGTGTCCTATGTGACCGCTTTCTAGAGTGGGATCCTTTCTCACCCCCTTTTTTCATCAACAATCTCCCTGTCCAGAGTGTCCTCCCAGAATGCACGATTGGACCGTGTGAGTGTTGGTGTATCTTCAAACATGGAGGCGTAAATCGCCAAGATTACATGACTCTGAATGGACATTCTGGAGCACAGTGACTCGAACACCGTAGGAGCCTTAGTATATCCTTCTCTACAGACTGGGTGATCTAGGAAATGTTTCAGCTGAATGGAATTTCAAAAGGGGAATCTCGAAGTATTGGATTGCTCTACCAGATCCCTCTACTTCAGGAATTTGTTCCTACAAAAAAGTGCCTAGCCTGCATCTGTGCATGTGGCCATTCTGCAGCCAAAAAGTTCCTGTCAAGCCCTGGGGGAAAGTCGGAGTTACCTCTAACTGGACTAATCAGGCATGTTTTGTTAGAGACCACATGGGGATGAAAGTAGAGACTGACCGGGATATACTCCTTGGGCACCCACAGCATGTCACGCAACTCCTTCTTCAAGATAGAGTGCTCTAAATGAACCCAAACCTTACATTGCAAATAAACTTTCCAATCTACAACCTGGGTTAGATGTGTCACCCACTGATATCTTTGTATGTCTGGCAGCCCAATGCTCCCTTTAGATTTTGGCAAAACAGTTTTTTCCCAGCTAATGCATGCCATTTTACCATGCCATAAAAAAGTCCTGCATATTCTCTTATAGCTCGCGAAGGAGAGTGGTAGACTTATTGGTAAAGCTTGCATCTTATAGAGTAAGTGTGGCAAAATCATCATCTTTAAGATGGAAGCCTCCGAAACCAGGAGATATGGGGTGCATCCCAGTAATTCATTTTTAAATTGCATATTTTGTTAAATCGCTCAAGTGTTTTCATAGGGTTGAGCAGAGATTTCAGTGGGGAGGAGAGAAAGAGCAACACATGATCAACAAAGGCTGCGATTTTATATTCTAGTTGAATGGTTATGCCTTTTATGTCAGGGTTGTCCCGGATACAACGGAGTAACAGTTCCAGCATGAGAATGTATAGTATTGGGAACAATGGACACCTTCTCTGGTTCTGTTGTGTATGGAGAAGGCGTTCGACAAGTGGCCATTGACCCTAACTTTGGCCGTCGGGTTGGAGTATAAGGAAAGAATGAATGCCATCATGAAGACACAGAGCTCTCAGTTCCACAGCCATATAGTCCCAGGCCACTCAATCAAAAGCCTCTCCGTGTCTATAGAAAGAAAGAAACCCACTTGCCTTTCAGATGTGAGCCAGTGGTGAATATTCAAGGCTTTAATAGTATTGTCCTTGGCTTCTCTTCCAGGGACAAAGCCCACTTGATCTAGGTTTACCCAGGCCGGTAGGTGGGTGGCAAGTCGTGTGGCTAAAATTTTTGAGAAGAGCTTCACATCGACATTAAGTAGTGGGCGGTAATTTGCTTCCTCAGCCAGGTCTTTATCATCCTTGTGGATGACTGACATATAAGCCACTAACAAGTTGGTTGATGCGCTAAGTGTGGAGGGGAGCGTATTAAAGGCCTTGAGAAACACTGGACCCAGCAGATTCGCAAAGCTCTTGTAGTAATGAGCTGGTAGGCTGTCCTGGCCTGGGCACTTGCCGGGTTTATTGGCCTTCAATGCCGCTTCCCATTCTTAAGGTAATGGGGGGCTTCTAAGGTTTTTGTATCCGCACTTGAAAGGGCCCTAGGGCTATACTGGCTCAAAAATTCCTCAATGAGTTTCATGTGTGATTCTGGTATTAATTGTGTTGATGTGTTAGCGTTAAGATTATATTGTTTACTGTAGAATTCTTGGAATCGAGTCGCAATATCGTCATTTTTGCAATAGATCTTCCCTGTGGTGTCTCTTACATTGTGAACTGTGAAGGAGAGCTTGCGTCTCTGTGTGGCCCTAGCTAATAGCCTACCTGGTTCATTGCTATGTTCATAGAACACCTTTTGAGATAATATCTGCCTTTTTCTTGCTTTTTTAAACAGTTCGTCCTGTAGGAGAGCCCGGGTCTCTGAAAGATCTTTTTCTAGTCTAACACCCTGCAAGCATTTATGTTGGGACTCCAACTTTCTTATCTTCTCTATTAGTTCCCTAATTAAAGCCTGATTCATTTTCTTCCTTTGCGCAGCCATTGAGAGTAAGTGATCTCTTACTACACATTTATGTGCCTCCCATTGTATCATGGGAGACACATCAGATGTGTCATTGTTGCGAAAGTATTCTCTTATTACTTGTGTGAGCATGGCTAGATTGCCAAGATCTGTCAGAAGGGAAGCATCCATTCGCCAGATCTTAGTTGATGTTGCAGTTTCGGGGAATTTAAGTGTCAGCGTGATTGGGCTGTGATCAGAGAGGACCATATTCTCTATGGTGGTTTGTTGGAGGAAAGTCAAATCTGCTTGTTTTATGAACAGGTAGTCCAGTCTCGAATAGCGATTGTGCAGAGAGGAGAAGAAGGTGAAGTCTCTCCCCTGAGGTTTCAAAGTTCACCAGGAATCATGTAAGGTCAAGGAGGCCAGCTGAAGTTTTGCCTGTTTGAGAGCAGAAAAAGGGATTGAGGACGTACCCGATGATGTATCCAGGAGTGGGTCAAGAGCCATATTAAGGTCACCTGCAAAGGGGATCTGTTTGGAATTAGGACAGTACACATTGGCTAGTGTCACTGGCCTATTCTGCCAAGTACCTTTCAAGAAGATGAACCTGCCCTCCGGAACCTGCAATTGGTCAGCAAGGTGAAATGTACATGATTTAGAAATGATAATGGAGACCCCTCTAGATTTAGAGTCAGTACAGGCTGTATGGCATGCTGTAGGGTAATGTCTGTTAGTTAATCGTGGTACTGAGCCCTGCTTGAAGTGTGTCTCTTGTAAGAAGAGTACATGTGCTTTAAGATGATGTGCTTCAGCTAGAACGATGCTACGCTTTTCAGGGATATTGGGCCCCCTCATATTTAGAGAGTAAACTTTGAGGGTAATGGGAGATAAGCTGTTTGTGATGGACAGCATTGTTAACAGTTAGAACTGTCCGTGTTCATGCACAACTGTGTACGAATGCAGAGGGTAAGTAAGAGATGAAAAGGAGTAAGAGCAAGGGTAAGGAAGAGAAGAAAAAAAATCAAGAAAAATTAAGTAGCGGGCTACTTTAGGCTAAAGTCTACTCGGTTGTTATTCATGACAGGAAGAGTGGACATGTTTCCGTATGGTATATATATTACCAAGTGGGCCTGTCTCAAATGACAAGAGAGAAAAAAAGGAAAACTTTACTACCAGAGGTGGCTTAAGAGCCTGCTGGCACACCTAGTGTGAAGATGAATACTGGCCAGGAGTTAAGAGAGGAAGCCAGTTGGTTCCAAAGGGGAGCCTGCCTCCTTGGTGTGGAGAAGAAATCTAACCCCAAAGCAAGCTGGGAACCCTAGGCCTCCTCCAGCCTTCTAATTCACATAGTCTAATGATGGGATGAGCCTTAGAACCAAGGTATGAGGGATCTCAAGCCCACTCCACCCCCCCCCCTTAATGAGGGAGTGACTCCGCCCGGGCTCTCCCACCTTAGAGTCACAAGAATGGCAGGTTAAACTAGCTCCTGTGAGCCATGTACAATTTAGGACACATTGGTTGCAAAAACGTACCCTTAGGTTTGTATCCCCCCCAGACCACCACCCCTAAAGAGATGATAGTCTAGGGATTGGAAGAATGAAGCCCTTACCCATGGGGTCTCAGTCCACATTAATGTACATGCACTGTCCCCTACCCCCAGAGGGGGTATATCGCCAATCTTAAGGGACCAAACCTATAACATACAGAACAAAAATATAATAAACATAATAAGAACAGGAATAAGTCCCACAGTGACATAATCTTGATATCTTGCTGCCTCACCTAGTGTGTACCTACTATCATTGCCCAGAGTGTTTGCCCCCCACATGAACTAGGATAACCCAGTGGGAAAGGGAGCGTGTCCCAGATCCACATCCTCCACCTTGTGTCGGTAGAGGCGCAGGTTAGTAGACATGTTTAATAAGCATAGATTAAACACAATTAGTGGGTCTAAAGACACAGTTAAGTACTAGATTAAATCTTCCTCTATAATACGGTTGACTTATCTAAGTTGCAAACATAAACAAAAACACACAGGAACATGTCTGTATATCTGAAGTCTTTTCCTACCCCCACCACATCCTCAGTCGAATGCCATACTCTCACTTGTTCCAAATCTCTAGGAAAAAAAGGTAAGTATACTGTGTAACCAAGATGGCCTCATGGAAGCCAACATCTAGGTTATAAGCATCATTCCAGTGCCTAAGGAATCCTGGTGGGTGCAGTTCAGTATGGGATTCTCCTTTGTAGTGTCACAAAATCCTGCGAATGGGGCTGGAAAAACGGGGGTTGTTAATGTCTGCATGCCAAGAACCTATGGTCCTCCTATTAACCCCCAGCTCAAGGTAGATCCACTTATGATATCTATGGGAGGTGTGGGAGCCTAAATGATATCCATAGGGTGAATAGAGTTGAGCCCCCCGAGTGAGTCTTAGTGGTTATCAGCCTATGTGGTATTATGGTTTGCAGCTCATCCCAAATACAATCAACAGACTCCCTATGCTCCAAGCAGTTCCCCAACAGTGTTGTTCATTTGCAGCACAAGAGGGAGCTATTTCCCCAAGTAATCTTCCCTCACAAGGTCACTTAGGAAGGGCATGCCCTGCATTTTACCAGACCCAAAATTCAGATACCTTTGATTTATAGCTTACACAGCTAGGCACACCTCCACTTCGTAAGCACTATGTGGATTCCATGAGCATGGCCTATCACAGGAGTATGAGGGAGTCCCAATAGTTCAAGGAAGGGGTCTTTGGAGGTAATGCGGCCGATACAACAAAAATGATCAAGCCCGGTGGTCTGTCTTACATCTTACACAAGAGGAGGATAGCCTTGGGTCTTCATTCATTTCCATATCCCTGCGAAATCTGCAGGGTGAGTTAGATGAAGGTCAGCGGTGTCTCTGTTGGTGTCTCTGTTGATGTGGCGAGTCATCTACGTGGATGGGGATCCAGGGTTCAGCTTGTAAAAAGGAGCTATACCACTCAAGGACCTCAACTCTTGGAATCTCAAGGGTGTCACAAACGTTTTGCAAATCTGCTGGTGTTCTCAGAGCGATTCCCCACTGTTGCTTGCAGACAAAATGGGTATTTCCACTTATAATCAATATATCATATCTCAGAGTAATTGGAGCAGGGGACGCAAATCTCTCCTATGTTGTAGAGTAATGGAAGAGAGGTCTTGGAACAATTGTATGTGTGCCCCTTCATGCATCAGCTGGTCTTGATTGTGGGCAGCTCTTAGAATATCCTCTTTTTGCGTAAAGCTCACCAGGCAGCACACTATGTCCCTGGGAGGGACATTCTCCCGACCCCTGGGTCTCAAGGCTCAGTGACACCTTTCCATTTCTACAGGCGCAGCCAGGGGTCTGCCCAGGACCATATTGAACATGGTCCATACTGCTGATTGCAATTGAAGGCCTTCAACTGATTCTGGGGCCCCCCTAGCCCAAGGTTGCATCTCTTGCCCCTATTGTCCAAATCCTCTAAGTGGCGGTGCATCTCAATCAGGTGTTGGGCATGGGTACTGGTGGTTTGTTGCATTTGCTGAATGGCGGCACCATGTGTAATGGCGAGACGCCACTGCCCTAAGATAAGTTTTTAGATCTGAGATAGCCGCAGACCAGGTGCTTTTAATGTCCATGGCTACAAGTTGTAGAAACAATAGGCTAAGGAATGGGGCTTGCTGTGGTGCACTCATACCTGCGTTAACAGCGGTGATGTGGTCCACTGGGCTGGAGCGCACGGCCATACTACAGTCCGTGACATGAGACGAGGCCTGTGATGAGGCCTGGGTATCCTGCTGCTGTGTGCAGAACATCGCTGGTATCATTCTGCTGAGCTGGGTGGAAGGGTCCTCCAGTGATCAGGTAACCGAAGCACCGCTGTTTGCCATCTTTCCTCGCTGGCAACACAGTTTCTCCCGCTAATGAAAGGCTGAATAGAGGCGAAGGGTGCTGGAGCTCTCTCACTCTTCTGCCATCTCGCTTCAGCCAGAAACATAGATATTGTGTTCTTTGGCACTACTTTCTTTGCAAAGATTGTATATACTGTTGATTGACTGTGGTTACTCTTTTTATGTACCTTTACTATGTGATACACCTTTTTTGCAGACATTTCCTGATATCCTTCATTCTGGGTCTCACTCTTTGTTTCCAACCACTTGTTCCTGCTTGCTGTCCACTCTGGAGCCTTCCCTCCACTCCTGGGGTCCAGCCTCCTCTTTCTCCTGTGATCTCCTTTCTGATGACACCTGCTATAGGTCTGTGGAGTTTCTTATTATTATTATCCTTGTGCTTTTTTGCGACCAGTGGGACTACTGTGCTATGGGTGTTGGCACCTTTTGTCTCCCTGTTCTGAGCTCAAACTTTTTAATTGATCACTTATCTTTTTATTTTCACTTTCAGCACAATTATTTGGTGACTTTACACTGGGTTCATGTCTATTTTTGTACTAGTTTACTAACCTGCATTCCTGGTGCCTGCAGCAACCCCTTGTCCTTTTTTCTACACACATTACATGTTCACCACATTTTCCTACTCCAGTTCTGCGTCAGCATGGGTGGCTATCTTGCCCTTATGCAGTTTTTGTCTTTAGTGCCTGGATTTGACTCTTTCCTTTATTGATGTCTATTATGTAGGTGTTTTTGGTGTTGGTTTTCTGTTCTCCCAAATGTGGACATTTGCCTTTGTTTCTTTTTAACTTGAACTTTGACATTTACAATTTTTGATGTCATCACATGTGGATGATAATGATGGAAGGGGATTTAGGGTATATATGTTGTATAGCTTCACTTGTTTGTTGTCCTGAGAAAGACAAGCTTGTGCCTTGTCAAAAACGTCAAAATAAAATCTTCACTGTGCGTTCACCTTTCAAGACCTGTGAGTGCCGCTCTCTCTTTTGGATTATATGTACAGTCTTTGCTGTACACCCAGGTTAGTTTTTTATCTCATATATGTGTGCAGTGGCAACCATTGGATAATATATTGTGGTCCAGCTGTCTCCCTGTCCAGCCCAGCATTCACTTCTCAAACACCATAGAGACAATGAATAGTCCATGTGCTTATTTTTGTATTTTTATTGGGGAATCAAACTTGGATAGGGTAGGGAATTTATGGGATGCCCAGTAAATTGAAACAACTTGGGACAAACTATGTACACACTTCCTCAGTCTCTTCCAGCACAAACTTGCTTACAGACTATTACTCTCTCTCTCCTGCACTTCACTCCTCCTCAGGCACAGCTAGCATTTGGTTAGGCCTGACACTGGCAACAGCCAGGCCTTAGCAGGATCGTCCTATTACAGGCAGGGACCGCGAGCCCCTATAGTGTAGCAAAGAAAGTTCAGGTGCTAGCTGTCCTTGGTGGACTACTGATTCCAGTCAGTCTACTTCAGGCCCTGTCAGCCCTCCTGGCTGCCCATCTCCACTGCACATAAGTTATGAGTTGAGCGAACACCTGGATGTTCGGGTTCGGTGGGTTCGGCCGAACTTCGCGAAAAAGTTCGGGTTCAGTACCGAACTTGACCCGAACTTTACCCCAAACCCCATTGAAATCAATGGGGACCCAAACTTTTCGGCACAAAAATGACTCAAAATACTCCAGGCAGCTCCACCTCTCTTCTTCTCCTCTTATTCTAGCACCTTCTAGAAGCAAGAGGGAGGTAACAGAGAAGTGACACCACCTGTGAGTCACCATCTGCTACTCTGAGCCACACCCAGCCCAACAAACCAAAACAAACAGGCCTAGCTGTCAGCTAGGCCTGTCTTAATTTATGTAACTTATAAAAAAACCTCACTCTAGCACCTACCTAGGTAGAGGGTGCTAGACTCACCCCCCACCAAAATCCAGCTGGTCCCTCAGCTGGGAAAATTTACAAAAAATGGCTCCTTGGCCCAGGAGCAAGGGTATTTCATACGTTGGATGGGGGAAAGGGAAATAACTGGGATGGGGCTATGGTACAAATAAATATGTTCAAACATATATCAGGAATATCTAGTAAACATTTACAACTGTGCAATATTACACACTCCTAACTACATGTCCCTGTAGCTAAAAGCAATATTACACCATACATCAATTTTGGGCCAGATCATCTCTCCCTCAAGAGAGATATTTTGCCTGCAAGAAAAAAGCAAAGGTATCTTGAATCCAGCCGGAGAAGACAAAGGGGAAATATAACAACCATAGGTGTGCGCAGCCTATTGCATTAGGATGTGTACCCCAAAGCTCAAACACACAGAAGCATATTAACTTCAGTTTGTGAATGAATACAGTAAATGTGTTCATTTAGAAAGGGAAGGGGCCAGTAAATTACATATTGACTAACCCTTTCCCCGCTCTACATCCTGAAACATCCCCCGGGAGAGCCAAGGGAAGAGGAGAGAGGGGGAAAGCCTTGGCAGTAGCGGGAGTTGGTACCATACAGAGTGATTAGGGTGTGCCAAGGCACACCCGGCACACCCCCTGCACACGCCTATGATAGCAACATACTACTTTCTAACTCTATCTGCACAAGGTACACTTTCTGTCGGAAGGGGGTTAGTATCCTGCCAACAGAAATATTAACGCACAGTTTAGTATGCATTTTTCCTGTTTTTTTTTCTGTTAGGTGGGGGTTATGACCTGCTGACACAAACAATAGAGGGAAAAAACACACAAGAACAATGAACACTCTTCTTTGGAGTTCCTGATGGGAGGGGCCACTTCACGGACAGACAGGCTCCCAAAGAGTTAGTTTAAGGAACAAGCCTCACCCAAATGTCCTTGCAACAGGGAAAAAAGGTGAATCCGTTGGGCACAGAGTGACAGGTGGGCATGTTCCTGCAAAGTCAGGGAGGAAAAAGAACACAATTCTGCAACTCCCCTGCAGCTGGGCTGACTCTAGGTATTTAAGGAGGCCTGCCCCTGCCAATCCAAGTTGAGGATTGGTTAGGGCTAGAGTTGAGCGAACCGGGACTGTAAAATTCGGGATCGTACCGGACTTTGGGGTGTCCGTGCCCTGAACATTAAAATGTCCATGCCCCAGACATTAAAAAAAAAGTCGGGTTCGGGTTCGGTATTTGGGTATTTTTGGTGCCTTTTCTATAGCTGCTGGGCAGCCAATCAACAAGCTTTTCACTAGTTTGCCCTTAGAAGCCATCACAGTCATGCCTACTAATGACATGGCTGTGATTGGCCAGTGCATCATGTGACCCAGCCTCTATATGGGGCTGGAGTCACGTAGCGGATCGTGTCAGATCGTCTCAGAGATTAGGGAGAGCTTCATGCCGCTGCTGTGATGGAAAGATTAGCGTTCACAGCCATCTCAGACTGCATTAGGGAGACCTTCATTGCGGTCCTCTGAGGGATACATTAGCGTTCAGAAGCATCTTATAGTGCATTAGGGAAACATTCCTGTTGTTGCTCTGAGGGAGAGATTCTCATTCTAAAACCATCTACTACTGCATTAGGGAAACGTTCCTGTGGGTGCTCTGAGGGAGAGTTTATCGTTCTAAAAACAACTACTACTGCATTAGGGTCAGGTTCCTGTTGGTGCTTTGAGGGAGAGTTTATCGTTCTAAAAACAACTACTACTGCATTAGGGCCAGGTTTCTGTTGGTGCTCTGAGGGAGAGTTTATAGTTCTAAAAACAACTACTACTGCAATAGGGCCAGGTTCCTGTTGGTGCTGTGAAAGACAGATTATTGTTCTAAAATCATCTCATACAGGTGTAGGGTGAGGTTCCTGCTGCTGGATGTGAGCGGTGCATTTCTTGCACAAAAATAAAAAGTGCATCTACAATTTTCTTTTTTTTTTTTAAAAATAAGAATAATAATTTATAATTCTTTTTTTTGTATTAATAAATAGTGCTACATAGTACATTTGTGTCCAGAATGAGGAGAGTGTCAAATAAGGGACGTGGTGCTGCTGGTGCTGCAGGTGTTGGTGGTGTTGCTGAAGCTCCTGTTGCAAGGAGAGGACATGGTCGATCTGTGCCAGCTACACACACAAGTGAAACCCCTTCCTCAGGTAGCCGACAGAACCTTCATTGTTATATGGTAGGCCCGAATGCCGCTCAACGAATGGTGAGGCCAGAACAAGTACAGGCGATAGTAGATTGGGTGGCTGACAATGCCTCCAGTTCCTTCATATTGTCTCCCACCCGGTCCCTTGATGAAAGCTCAGAGTTGGCACCTGAACCCCATGGCCATCTGTCTTTCACCCTAGTCCCTTGTAAATCAGCCAAGCAGTCTGAGCCCCAAGTCATGCAGCAGTCTCTTATGCTTTTTGATGACTCTGCTGCTGTGCTTTCCGTGGGCCATCCACATAGCCTGGCCCAGAACTGGAAGACATTGAGTGCACTGATGCCCAAACACTTCTGGTTCAGGATGAGGACATGGAAACACCACGGCAGCACGTCTGTGATGATGATGAGGAAACACAGGTGCCAACTGCTGCGGCTTTCCACAGTATGCAGACTGACACGGAGAGCAGTGGTGAAGGGTGGGTGGAAGATGATGTAAAGGATGATGAGGTCCTAGACCCCACATGGAATGAAGGTTATGCGAGTGACGTGTGCAGTTTGGAGGAAGAGGTGGTGGTCGCACAGAGGCACCAGCACAGCAAAAGAGGAAGCAGGCTGCAAAAGCGGAGCGAGCGTCCCCTAGACAGTATGCCTGCTACTACCCACCACACCCAGGGACCAGCACACCAAAGGCAGCTCAAAGGGGTTCCCCGGCGTGGCAGTTCTTCAGACAATGTGCTGACTACAAGACACAAGTGGTTTGCACACTGTGCAATGAGAGGCTGAAGCGAGGCACAGATGTGATAAACCTGAGCACAACCTCCATGACCAGGCATCTAAATGCAAAGCACTTGCTGCAGTGCAATAAGTACCTCAAAATCCAAGAAAGGTCTCGGCCTCCTCCTGCTTCCTCTTCTGCTGCTGCCTCGGCCTCTTCCTCCACCTCTACAGTGCCAGTGTCACCTGCCACCCAGCAAACAGACGATGTGACAGCAACGCCACCATGTCCGCCACCGTCCCCAAGCATTTCCACACGGTCCCATGGAAGCTTACAGCTCTCAATCTCCCAAACACTGGAGAGAAAGAGGAAGTACCCCCTACCCACCCACGATCCCTGGCCCTCAATGCCAGCATTTCAAAATTCCTGGCCTTTGAAATGCTGTCATTCCGTCTGGTGGACACGGACAGTTTTAAAAACCTGATGGCGGTGGCTGTGCCAGAGTACGTGGTTCCCAGCCACCAATACTTTTCCAGGCGAGCATCCCTTCCCTGCACAAACAAGTTGGGGACGAGATCAAGTGTGCACTGCACAACGCCATCTGTGGCAAGGTCCACATAACCACTGATACGTGGACCAGTAAGCATGGGCAGGGATGCTATATCTCGCTAACTGCACACTGGGCAAATGTAGTGGTGGGTGGGCCTGAGGTGGCTAGCCGTTTGGCGCATGTCCTTCCGCCACCGAGGATTGCAGGCCATTTTTCTTTGCCTCCTGTTGCCTCCTCCTACTGTGCTTCCTCCTCCTCCTCCTCTACCACCTCCTCATCCGCTCAGCGTAACACCTTCACCACCAACTTCAGAACATCCAGGGGTAAATGACAGCAGGCTGTTTTAAAACTGATATGTTTGTGGGATAAACCCCACACTGCGCAGGAGCTGTGGACGGCATTGAGCAACAGATCGATGAGTGGTTGTTGCCATTGAGCCTCAAGCCCGGCCTGGTGGTGTGCGATAATGGGCGAAATCTCGTAGCAGCTCTGGGCCTAGCCGGTTTGACGCACATCCCTTGCCTTGGTGCAGAAATTTCTGAAAAACTACCCGGATATGTCAGAGCTGCTGCAGAAAGTGCGGACCGTCTGTGCGCGCTTTTGGTGTTCTCACGCTGCTGCTGTTCGCCTGTCTGCGCTGCATCGGAACTTCGGCCTTCCCGCTCACCGCCTCCTATGCGACGTGCCCACAAGGTGGAACTCCACCTTGCACATGCTGGAGAGATTGTGCGAGCAGCAGCAGGCAATAGTGGCATTTCTATAATAACAATTATGGTGGGAAGTGGCGCTGCTCTATTTTATATCGGATATATTCTCCAGGATGTTGGTAAGTGGATGTTGTAACGAGGAGGATTGGGATCTTATGTGGTAGGTCAGTATCGAAAAATAAATGGAATGAAGTAATGTAAATGTTGCAAGCATATAAATGAAATTCAAATCGGTTCTGTTGTGCTTATTAAGTTAAAGTGATAGTGCCAGTAAAAAGTGTGTTAGGTTCTAAAACTTATCAATAACTGCAAAGTCATAAGGTGTGTGCAATTTCATCAATGAAATCATCAATATAAGGTGCAAATACAAATAATGTGATCTTTTGGACTCTTTTACACGAAATCCCCAATGCAATAAAAATATAAAATAGCAAAACCTGTGACAAAGTGCAAATGCCTTCTGTATATATGAAAATCAGTGAAGTAAGTGAAGCAAAAAATACTGTGCTAGCTTGTAAACAATAGGAACCTTATTCCAAGTTAATAATTTCTAAAAAATAAAAATATTTTACAGCAAGCGCCTATAAAGTGTCCAAAGTGCCTAAACAGAAAGTGCATAAAAACGTTTTTGAATTTTCTTACATCAATCTCATTCAACTTTACCAGGCTTAAAAATACAACTAACTTATCAAAAGTTGTAATGTGAAATAAATAGCAGCAAGCGCCTGTAAAGTGTCCGAAGTGCTTAAACAGGGAACATATAAAAAATAATTTTAAATTTTAGACTTTTTATGTAAAATCCCCATTGACTTTACCAGACTTATAATGGTTTGTAAAATGACTATAGAAAGTC
>BLSH010394435.1:0-10453 GCA_018402905.1 Glandirana rugosa
TTCTCCCCAGGTTCCTCTATGTCTTCAGGAATACCCCAGTCCCTATCCCTGGCTCCTTCTTCACCAAGCTTCAGAGTGTCATTACCAGCTTTATATGGGCGGGATCAACTCCTAGAATAGCCAGGGCGGTGCTTCAGTTGCCACTCTCGCAGGGGGGGCCAGCACTCCTGTGTTTCAAAAAGTATTACTGGTCTGCGGTACTGGTAACAGTAATGTGGTGGTTCGACCAAACGATCAACAACCCGGTGGTCACACTGGAGGCAGCCATACTAGGTTCATATGCAGCATTGACTGCGTCTATGGCCACCACAATTAAAGTGTGGGAGCAGGCAATCCATGTCTAGCCCATATCCGTACCGTCCCCGACCCCCAAGTCTGGGCTAGATATGATATCCATACGTTAAAGCAGATCATGTCCTCGGATGGCTTGCTCTCCTTTGACGCTCTGCGGGAAAAGTTTGGTCTCCCGTCCCTGATGCTCTTTCGTTACCTCCAGCTGAGACACGCGGTTCGGTCCGAATTCTTGGGGGAATCACGCTGCAATCCCATTCGGTAGAGAGCTTTCTTTTGTCCAGTTGGGTGGAGAAGATTTTATCTTCCCTGTATCTTAGGATCTCTCTGGCGGGCTCTGGAGGTGGATCCGGACTATTCTGTAAGTGGCAGGAGGATCTACCCTCCTTGGACTCTGAGGACTGGGATGAAGGGCTACAGCAGTATATTCCCCTGATGATCTCAGTTAGGGATAGATTAATTCAAGTTAAATTCCTGCATAGGACCTACTACACCCCTATTCGACTGGCCAGGATATACCCCGAAAGATCAGACAGATGCCCAAAATGCCTGACTGAACAGGGCACGTTTTTACATATGGTGTGGACGTGTCCTAGGATACAGGAATTATGGAAGGTGATGGCCGAATGTCTCACGAGTGGGAGAGGGGCGGGTTGACTTGGATCCGCAGATCCTTCTCCTGGGTATCTGTGACACTGTGACCCCGATAAAACATAAGCAATTGTTCATATTTTTTATGCAACTTTCTATGTTAGGAGGGCTCTTCTGCTCAGGTGGAAGCAGGCTGACCCTCCTACGGCCTCACAATGGAAGGAGATGATTGAATCAGTGCTCCCCATTTACAAACTTACATACATGTCGAGGAACTGTCCCAAAAAAATTGACAGGATTTGGGCTTTGTGGGTGGAAGAAAGAGATTTGAGACTGTAGGAGGTTTTCGACCCAACCATTTGAATCGTGGGGAGGTGCTGCACTATCTGAGGGAAGGGGCCTCTATTTATCCCTGTTTATCTATGTTTCTCCCTCTCTTCCTCTCCTGCCCCCCCCCCCACTTGCCCCCCTCCTGGGGTACGGGGTCCTGCCCCTAGCATGCGCCAGCATGTTAACATTCATATGGGATACTGTTATATCATATATGCTCACTGGAGCTCCACCTGACCGCTTTGTCAAAAACCGTCAAAAACTGATTCAAACTCTGTGCTATGTTGGTATTTAATGATTGCCTATTTGGATTCACTGTGATAATTGGATGATGTAGACAATGTGACTTGAAAGCCACGTTATGTATGTCATTGTTGTTTTTTCTTTGTTGTACAAATAAATAAAAACTTTTCTGTTAAAAAAAAAAAGGTTTGGTTTTACTGTATTGTAATTCAGATTCAGCCAAGACCTCAGCCCCCAAATTGTTGTGTACTTTCTGTGCTACCTGCTGAGAGGAGCCTAATCTTCTACCTCCTGTGTGGGCAGAAGAACTTACATATTAATCCTCTGGATTAGTGATTGTTGCTTTCTAGAGTTGAGCGAACCCAAACTGTAAAGTTCGAGTCCGTACCAAACTTTTGGGTGTCCGGGACCCAGACCCGAACCCGGACTTTTCAAAAAAAGTCCGGGTTCGGGTCCGGGGTTCTGGTAATTTAATAAAAGTTTTGAAAATTACTGTAACAAAGTCCTGGAAAGTCCTAGAGGTCTGCAAAAGGAAGGAAAAAGGGGGTAAGGGTAGGACAAGTGCCCTACAAAGAAATTGGGACAGGGAAATAACTTAAAAGCATTTTTAAACTAAAATTACATAAAAAAAATCAAAAATGGAGGTGGATGTGGACCATCTTCAAACTGTGTGTGAAAAGTATAAATTAGCTGGAGAAGCCATAGCAGTGTTCTAAAATCTTCTTCAAACTGTGTGAAAAGTCTAAATTAGCCGGGAGAAGCCATATCACTGTTCTACAATCATCTTCAAACTGTGTGTGAAAAGTATAAATTAGCCGGGAGAAGCCATATCACTGTTCTACAATCATCTTCAAATTGTGTGTGAAAAGTATAAATTAGCAGGAGAAGCCATAGCAGTGTTCTAAAATCATCTTCAAACTGTGTGAGAAAAGTCTAAATTAGCGGGAGAAGCCATAGCAGTGTTCTAAAATCATCTTCAAACTGTGTGTGAAAACTATAAATTAACTGGGAGAAGCCATATCACTGTTCTACAATCATCTTCAAACTGTGTGTGAAAAGTATAAATTAGCGGGAGAAGCCATAGCAGTGATATGGCTTCTCCCGGCTAATTTATAGTTTTCACACACACAGTTTGAAGATGATTTTAGAACACTGCTATGGCTTCTCACTCTAATTTATACTTTTCATACACAGTTTGAAAATGATTGTAGAACAGTGATATGGCTTCTCCCGGCTAATTAAGACTTTTCACACACAGTTTGAAGATGATTTTAGAACACTGATATGGCTTCTCCCGGCTAATTTAGACTTTTCTCACACAGTTTGAAGATGGTCCACATCCACCTCCATTTTTGATTTTTTTATGTGATTGTAGTTTAAAAATGCTTTTAAGTAGAGTTGAAAGAACCTCTGGAAGTTCGGGTTCTGCTGGCCTGGCCGAACTTCGGGACAAAGTCCGGGTTCGGGTCCGGACAGAACCCGAACTTTGACCCGGACCCGGACCCCAAACCCCATTGAAATCAATGGGGACCCGAACTTTTAGGCACAAAAATGGCTGTAACAATGTCCTGGCAAGTGCTAGAGGGCTGCAAAAGGAAGTAAAATGGGGGTAAGAGTAGGGCAAATGCCCTACAAAAAAATGGGGATAGGGAAAATAAATTAAAATCAAATAAAAAAAGGGAAGGGGGGTGGATGTGGAGTAGGAGCCTAGAGGTTGACTAGGCCGTGACCATGGCAGTGTAGGTGGAAGTGGCGGTGGTGGAGGAGTAGGAGAAGGTAGCCAACATGGTATTTTTTTTTTTGTTTGTTTATAATTGGAGTAGCCCCCAAAATATTGAGGTCTATTCAAAAAAACAAGTATATGAATGGCTGTGTGAGTCCGGTCTAAATGTTTATTCTGCACAAGGTACAGACAAGTCTTGTGGGATCCATGCCTGATTCATTTTAATAAAGTTTAGCTTGTCCACGTTGGATGTCGACAAACGGCTCCGCTTGTCTGTGATAACGCCCCTTGCCGTGCTAAACACACGTTCCGACAATACACTGGCTGCAGGGCAGGCCAGCACCTCCAAGGCACAAACGGCAAGCTCAGGCCATGTGGCTAATTTGGAGACCCAGAAGTTGAATGGGGCAGACCCATCAGTCAGTACGTGTAGGTGTGTGCACACATACTCTTGCACCATGTTGCTGAAATGCTGCCTCCTGCTAAGGCGTTGTCTATCGGCTGGTTGTGCTGTTTGTTGTGGCGGGCTGCTGACAAAGCTTTGCCACATTTCGGCCATGCTAACTCTGCCTTCTGAGGTGCTGGCGGTGGCACAGCTGCGTTGGTGGCCTCTTCCTCCTCCTCCTCTGCCTTCGCCTTGTGCTTCCGCTGAGCCCCCGGTGTCATTTGGGAATGCCCTCAGCAGAGCCTCTACCAGTGTGCGCTTGTAGTCGTGCATCTTCCTCTCACGCTGCAGTGAGGGAATTAAGGACGGCACGTTGTCCTTGTAAAGGGGATCCCGCAGGGTGGCCATCCAGTAATCAGAAGAAGTTACACTGCAGCATGTAGTCGGCCATGTGTGCCAGGCTGCCCACAGGCAAAGACAAGCTGTCCTCTGTGGGAGGTATATCATCTGTGTCCTCTGTATCACCCCAGCCACGCTCCAGTGATGCCCACGAGCTGCGTTGGGTGCCACCCTGCTGCAATTCCTCCTCCTCCTCCTCATCTTCCTTGTCCTCCTCGTCCTCCAGAACTGTGCCCTGGCTTGAATATTTTGGACCTGGCCTATGCTGGTGCAGGAACCCACCCTCCGAGCCACTTGCGAATGACTGGCCTGATAACCGTGGAAATGAACCCTCTTCCTCCTCCTCATCCTTCTCTGCCACATCCTCTTCCATCATGGCCCGAAGTGTTTTTTCAAGGAGACATAGAAGTGGTATGGTAATGCTGAGAACAGCGTCATCAGCACTGGCCATGTTGGTGGAGTACTCAAAACACTGCAATATGCTACACAGGTCTCGCATGGAGGCCCACTCGTTGGTGGTGAAGTGTTGCTGTTCCGCAGAGCGACTGACCCGTGCGTGCTGCAGCTAAAACTCCACTATTGCCTGCTGCTGCTCGCACAGTCTCTCCAGCATGTGCAAGGTGGAGTTCCACCTTGTGGGCACGTCACATATGAGGCGGTGAGCGGGAAGGCCGAAGTTCCGCTGCAGCGCAGAAAGGCGAGCAGCAGCAGGGTGAGAATGCCGAAAGTGTGCACAGACGGCCCGACTTTATGCAGCAGCTCTGACATATCCGGGTAGTTTTTTAGAAAACTCTGTACCACCAAATTTAGCACATGCGCCAGGCAAGGGATGTGCCTCAAACCAGTTCGTCCCAGAGCCGCTGCGAGACTTCGGCCATTGTCGCACACCACCAGGCCAGGCTTGAGGCTCAGTAGCAACAACCACTCATTGGTCTGTTGTTCAATGCCCGTCCACAGCTCCTGCGCAGTGTGGGGTTTATCCCCCAAACATATCAGTTTTAAAACAGCCTGCTGTCGTTTCCCCCTGGATGTGCTGATGTTGGTGGTGAAGGTGTTACGCTGAGCGGATGAGTGGGTGGTCAAGGAGGAGGAAGCGCAGTAGGAGGCAACAGGAGGCAAAGAGAAATGCCCTGCAATCCTCGGTGGTGGAAGGACATGCGCCAAATGGCTAGCTGGCTCAGGCCCACCCGCCACTACATTTGCCCAGTGTGCAGTAAGCGAGATATAGGTCCCTGCCCATGCTTACTGGTCCATGTATCAGTGGTTATGTGGACCTTGCCACAAATGGCGTTGTGCAGTGCACACTTGATCTTGTCCCTGACTTGTTTGTGCAGGGAAGAGATGGCTCGCCTGGAAAAGTAGTGGCGGCTGGGTACCACGTACTGTGGGACAGCCACCGCCATCAGGTTTTTGAAACTGTCTGTGTCCACCAGACGGAATGACAGCATTTCAAAGACCAGGAATTTTGAAATGCTGGCATTCAGGGTCAGGTATCGCGGGTGGGTAGGGGGTACTTCCTCTTTCTCTCCAGTGTTTGGGAGATGGACAGCTGTAAGCTTCCATGGGACCATGTGGAAATGCTTGGGGATGGTGGCGGACATGGTGGCTTTGCTGTCATATCGTCTGTTTGCTGGGTGGCAGGTGACGCTGTCACTGTAGAGGTGGAGGAAGAGGCCGAGGCAGCAGCAGAAGAGGAAGCAGGAGGAGGCCGAGACCTTTCTTGGATTTTGAGGTAATTATTCCAATGCAGCTTGTGCCTTGAATTTAGGTCCCTGGTCATGGGGGTTGTGCTCAGGTTGAGAACATTTATGCCCCGGCTCAGGCTATCATTGCACAGCTTGCAAACCACTCGTGTCTTGTCGTCAGCACATTGTCTGAAGAACTGCCACGTGGGGGAACGCCTTTGAGCTGCCTTTGGTGTGCTAGGTCCCTGGGTGCGGTGGCTAGTAGCAGGCCTACTGTCTAGGGGACGCTCGCTCCGCTTTTGCAACCTGCTTCCTCTTTTGCTGTGCTGGTGCCTCATTCCATGTGGGGTCTAGGACCTCATCATCCTCCACATCATCTTCCACCCACCCTTCACCACTGCCCTCCTTGTCAGTCTGCACACTGAGGCAAGCTGCAGCAGTTGGCACCTGTGTTTCGTCATCATCAGAAATGTGCTGCGCTGGTGTTTCCATGTCCTCATCCTGCAACAGAAGTGGTTGGGCATCGGTGCACTCAATGTCTTACACTTCTGGGGCAGCGCTATGTGGATGGCCCACTAAAAGCACACCAGGAGAGTCATCAAAAAGCATAAAAGTCTCTTGCAGGACTTGGAGCTCAGACTGCTTGGCTAATTTACAAGGGGCTGAGGTGAAAGACAGATGGCCATGTGGTTCAGGTGCCAACTCTGAGCTTTCATCAAGGGACCGGGAGGGAGACATTGTGAAGGAACTGGAGGCATTGTCAGCCACCCAATCTACTATCGCCTGTACTTGTTCTGGCCTCACCAATCGTTGAGGGGCATTCGGGCCTACCATATACCGGTGAAGGTTCTGTTGGCTACCTGAGGAAGGTGTTCCCCTTGTGCGTGTAGCTGGCACACCTCAACCACGTCCTCTCCTTCCAACAGGAGGTTCACCAACACCACCAACACCAGCAGCACCAGCATCACCAGCAGCACCATGACCACATCCCTTGTTTGCTCTCCTCATGGGGCCCGCAAATGTATTATGTAGCCCTATGTAAGTATTTATTAATACCAATTAATACCTTTTTTTTTTGGAAAACACCAACACAGCCGGAATTTTTATTTTGGTGCAAGAAATGCACTGCTCACACCAACAGCTGGAAGCTCTCCCTTTAGAACTAGGAGATATTTTTTGAACAATAATGTGTCACTTACAGCAACAGCTGGCCCTATAGGAGTAGGCAATGGTTTTTGAACAAGAATCTGTCCCTCTAAGCAACAGCTGGGAACTCTCCCTTTAGAACTAGGAGATGATTTTTGAACAGTAATGTGTCACTTACAGCAACAGCTGGCCCTATAGGAGTAGGCAATGTTTTTTGAACAAGAATCTGTCCCTCTAAGCAGAAGCCTCTACCTAGTGCAGTCAGATCGCTGAAAGCAGCAGTATGTGAAATCTCAAATTACTCCCACAATCTGATCGTTGTGTATGATCCCACAATCTGATCGTTGTGTACGATCGTAACTATTGTTGTGTTAGGCAGGGTTTAATCTGCAATGTGTCACTCAAAGCAGCAGTATGTGAGATCTCAAATTACTCCAACAATCTGATTGTTGTGTACGTCATTGTGTTAGGCAGAGTTTGATCTGCAACTCAAAGCAGCAGTATGTGAAGTCTCAAATTACTCCAACAATCTGATCGTTGTATACGATCGTAACGATCGTTGCGTTAGGCAGAGTTTGATCTGCAATCCGCAACTCTAAGCAGCAGTATTTGAAATCTCAAATTACTCCAACAATCTGATCGTTGTGCACGATCGTAACGATCGTTGCGTTAGGCAGAGTTTGATTTGCAATCTGCAACTCTAAGCAGCAGTATTTGAAATCTCAAATTACTCCAACAATCTGATCGTTGTGCACGATCGTAGCAATCGTTGTTTTATGCAGAGTTTGATCTGCAACTCAAAGCAGCGGTATGTGAAATCTCTAATTTCTGCTATCTGTCCTCAGAGCAACAGCACAGCAGTAGTAATCTATCTCAGGATTCAGGATCAGATGTTAAAATGTCTCTAATCTCTCCCTGACGCCGTCAGCTTCCTCTCCCTACACTAACTCAAGAGCATGTGACTGCAGCACCAAGTGACTCCAGCTTATAAAGAGGCTGGGTCACATGATGCACTGGCCAATCACAGCCATGCCATTAGTAGGCATGGCTGTGATGGATTCTAAGGGCAAATCAGTGAAATGCTTGTTGATTGGCTGCCCTGCAGCTATTTAACATGCGTGATCAACTACCAGAACCCAGAACCCGAACTTTTTTGAAATGTCCGTGTTCGGGTCGGGGTCCCGGACACCCGAAAGTTCAGTACGGACCCGAACGTTACAGTCGCTCAACACTTCTTTTAAGTTATTTCCCTGTTGCCATTTCTTTGTAGGGCACTTGTCCGACCCTTACCCCCATTTTCCTTCCTTTTGCAGACCTCTAGGACTTTCCAGGACTTTGTTACAGCCATTTTAGTGCCTAAAAGTTCGGGTCCCCATTGATTTCAATGGGGTTCGGGGTCCGGGTCAAAGTTCGGGTTCTGTCTGGACCCGAACCCGGACTTTGCACTGAAGTTCGGCCGAACCAGCAGAACTCGAACTTCCAGAGGTTCGATCAACTCTATTGCTTTCGCAAAATGTTATACTTGTGACCAAATATTCCCCTCACAAAAATCTTTAGGCCATTACAAACACAAGTTCTCAAATTTCTAGTATATGTTTTACATATACTTAGATCTTATACCTTATTTCTGTTTCAAAAGACCAGATGACCTCCATAATTATTCCCCTCTTCCAGGGAGTGTGCAAATCTAGGCTTTAGGTTATTACTAAAAGGATCTAGAATGACCCTACTCTCTGAACAGAGACAGACAGATGGACCCTGATCGCGTGAAAGGGTGCTTTCACACTGATGCACTGTGGTTTACCTTCACCTCAACTAATCTCAATCTTCACTTCTTCCTCAGGATTCCTGCAGGTATTGCTGGCTGCTGCTGTCTCCCAGGAGGGTATGGCTGGTGGCTGCTGCTGGCTGTCCGTCAGGGCGGGTACTGCTGGTGGGTCCTGCTGGCTGGTATTGCTTGCTGGTACTGGTGAGTACTGCTGACTGGTACTGGTGGGTACTGGTGGGTACTGCCGGCTGGTACTTCTGGGTACTTGTGGGTGATGCTGGCTGGTACTGCTAAGTACTGCTGGCTGGTATACTACTAAGTACTGGTGTCTGGGACTTCTGGATACTGCTGGGTACCGCTGGCTGGTACTGCTGGGTACTGGTAGGTACTGCTGGCTGGTACTTCTGGGTACTAGTGTGTACTGCTGGTGGGTACTGCTCGCTGGTACTGCTGGGTACTGGTGGGCACTGCTGGCTGGTACTTCTGGGTACTGGTGGGTACTGCTGGGTAATGGTGGGTAATCTTGGCTGGTACTTCTGGGTACTGCTGGGTGCAGCTAGCTGTTACTTCTGGGTACTGTTGGCTGGTACTGCTGGCTAGTACTGTTGGGTACTGCTGGCTGATACTGCTGGGTACTGCTGGCTGGTACTGGTGGGTAATGCTGGCTGGTACTGCTGGGTACTGGTAGGTACTGCTGGCTGGTACTTCTGGGTACTAGTGTGTACTGCTGGTTGGTACTGCCAGGTAATGCTGGCTGGTACTGCTGAGTACTGGTGGGTACTGCTGGCTGGTACCTCTACGTACTGGTGGGTGTGATGATATCACATGTGAGACACACACAAAGTCATGATATCAAGCATAAGATGCAAGCAAGGCTGACCCCACTTCTGAAGGGTACTCAATTTTGTAATGGTCAGCCATTGCAGTTTGAAAGTAGGACAAAACTCCTCATTTCCACCCCCTCCCTTCCTTGCCAGATCAACTTCAAAGGGGCATCTGGACAAGCCAGAAAGAGATTTGTTTGTATTTACCTTTAACAGCCATAAACTGAACTGATACCCGGACATGCGAGCTCCATAAATCGCCCAGGCAACTCTAACCTCAGCGCGACCCTCTCCCGATCTTAAAACTTACCAAAAACTTCCATCAATTCATAACTTCAGTTAGGAGCATACCATAGTGATAAAACGTATACATTTGAATGTAGAATTTCGGCCCGGATTATTCAAGTATAAACATTCCCCCCTTGTTAGCCAAGGAGCGATAGAACTAGTGTATTCTCTCCCCAGGGTCCCCTTATATCACAGTGCATTCATGTGTGGACTTAAATGAAAGCCCTCAATGTGCTGAGATTGAATTTCTTACTGTGAGATTTGCCAGGCGGCTCAATCTTGAAATATGTTTTTTTCATAAACAATGTGTGAACTAAGAAGCAGGTAGCTCAACGGCCCAGGACTAGTGTTGAGTGAACCCGGACTGTAACGTTCGGGTCCATACCAAACTTTGGGGTGTCCGGGACCCAGACCCGAACACGGACATTTCAAAAAACGTTCAGGTTCTGGGTTCTGGTAGTTGATCACGCATGTTGAATAGCTGCAGGGCAGCCAATCAACAAGCGTTTCACTGGTTTGCCCTTGCCCAGACCCAGGGCCTGTGGGGTTTCAAACCATACCTGGGCTTGCAATGTCAGGCCCAAGTGAGTTGTGATCAGGACCCGGCAACTCGATGGACGAAGAATCAAGTGTGTAACAAATACTTTTTTTGTATAAAGTTCTAACTCGGCGGACCGTTTAGAGTGTCATTCTTTAAGTTAGAGTCGTGTAACTCCCGAAAGTAAATTCAGGTGTGTACTTACGTGACACTATATTCCCCTGGGACCCCTCTCTTATGTG
>BLSH010394452.1:46331-56981 GCA_018402905.1 Glandirana rugosa
TAGTACATTCCTTCTCCTAATTTCTCCATAATTGATGTCAACTCGCCTGTGGACCTACAAACCCAAGCAGCCCAAGCCGGCTTGAAACGCGTTTTCAAGCTCAAACCGTGGCTTGAACTGGGTTTGAACTGGCGTCTGGGGCTTGGGGTAACTTCAGTTACCGCCGGGTTTGAAAACCCGTTTTTTTACCGAGATTTTTTCAGGACCTTTCCCGATCCCCCGACTTTTTCCTTCGTTTTACCCCCATTCTCATCCTGTTCACGGGACGTTTGTTTACACCTATCCCTTTATTGAAATCCACCTCCTCCTCCAATTTTTATTTTTTTATGTGATTTTAAGTTATTTCCCTATCCACATTTGTTTGCAGGGCACTTGTCCTACTCTTACCCCCATTTTGCTTCCTTTTTCAGCCCCCTAGCCCTTTCCAGGACTTTTTTAGAGCCATTTTTTTGCCCAAAAGTTTGGGCCGCCATTGACTTCAATGGGGTTCGGGGTCTGCGGTCAAGTTTGGGTCAAGTTCGGTGCCAAACTCGAACTTTTGCGCAAAGTTCGGCCGAACCCGACGAACCCAAACATCCAGGTGTCCGCTCAACTGTAGTTAATACCTCTTTAATCCTCTTCCTTACATGATCTTTTTTATCGGACTTGTCATAGCCCATATTCCTAAAAGAATATAATATAGCCAACCTGGCTTGTAAACTAGAATATCTCCTTTTCTCACTGCTACATTTATCCCTACTTTTTTTTTGAAAAAATAATTAGATTTCCCTTTTGACCCAATCCCACCACCCCAAAATATTACTAAAATATTTCTTCCTATTATCCCACCTACTATATAAATTATTAAACTGGGCTTTGACATGCTCGTCCTGCAACAATAAACTATTTAACCTCCATACCTCTAAACCAAACTCAATACTATCCCCCATGCTCAAATCAACATATATTGCCACATGGTCTGAAAAAATTACCGCCCTGTGCTTAACATCAGTACATTTGAGCACATCAGAACACAAACATAAATCAATTCTGGATTTGATGCGCCCACAGTCTGAAAAATATGTGAAATAAGGATCCACCAAACCCAAAACAATATGAGCATAATTGAGATGTAAGTCCTGAATTACTCCATTCAGCATGGTGCTATTTGCATCCAACGTATTCTCCACTACTCCTACCCGATCTTTCACAAATCGTATCATATTAAAATCCTCCATAATCACACTAGGTCTCTTTCCCACCACATGTAATTTCAAAACTTCAAATACCTCAAGGCGTTCCTATTTATTCACAGGAGCATATAAATTGAAAAACCCAAAACTTTTGGTTGAACAAAACTAAATCTGCCATAATTAATTGTCCTGGCATTAACACAGCATGTGACATAAGGCGAATATTTCTATTTGCAATGATAATGCCTACCCAGCATTCCTATTGTCCCCAACTGCCGACCATATATAATCCACCACCCACTCTGGAGGCTTGGGTGGTCGATTAAAATAACATTCCTGTAAACAGAAGATGTCTCCTCCATTAGCCCTCAAGTCCTCAAAAATAGCTCCTTGTCTAGCAGGAGACCCAAAACCCCTCACATTGATGAACACCACCTTGATGCTCATTCACATGAATATGTGCATCATTCACCCCAGTCCTATCACTTAAGCCAGAAAACTGACATACATTCCTGAGGGCCACAGCACTTTCATCATCCGGAAAATCCTGACTAGACCACATAATGGCCGGCTGAAAAAATTCTGGTGTCCCTGGACTTAGCACTGGTGATTGTACCTCCACTCCCATCTCCCCTAGGACCTCAAAGGGGTTGCTTGTTTCAGTCCCAGCTGCCTCTACCTTCAATTTCCTAGCCCTTCTCTTCTTAGGTCTCTCCAAAGCATCCACCTTTGTCTTAACATCCACAGTCTCCATAGCCTCCTCCACAGCCCTCTACACCTCTGCTCCACTCTCCGCTCTTAATGGCTCCACAATGGTGGGTGGCACTTCCACTCTCTCCTCCACTTTCTCCTCCACACCCTGGTGTCCACTTTCTTCCTCTTTGACCTCCACCTACCCCTCCTCTTCCTGTCTTTTCAGACAGCACCTGTGTGGACACTGGTCATCTACTCTTAGCGGTGCGCCTGACAGCTTCGGCATAAGAGATGTAGGCCCTTCTTACTTTTGGACAATTCTTCACTCTGTGATCACGTTGTCCACATACATCTCAGGCCTTCATGTCCCTCCTCCCCACAATGCATCTCCACATTACATTAATCTCTGGTATGCCCAAACTTATGATATCTCCGGCAGTAGGTCGGTTGACCAGGGTAGTAGAGAAACCTTCTATTTCCAGCTATTGAGAAATTAGCTGGTGGGTGCCACACTCCACCAATCCCATCAGAATCCACCTTCAGTTTGACAAAAAAATTCAATTTGCCTTTAAATATCCCCAGATGATTAGTCCGTCTGAAGCCTCCATTCACTGAAGAGCAGTATTTCTTCAAAAAGGCCACTACCAAGGCAATGTCCATGAAGGGGTTAAACAGGTGAACAACCACTGGTTTCTCCTCCATAGCATACAAGGGTTCCACTATAAAAGGCCTTATAGACTCATGGTTAGCTTTTTCCAACTCCTTACACTTCTCAAAAATTCCCGTGCAAAAATTGCTATGCACAAAAGAAACATCATAATATCATGGTGCTGCATAGTCCTGGATACAATAGATGTGTTGTGGTTCCACTCCAACTGATTTCTCCAGCAAATCTTGCACAAACATCTCCAAACTCACTTTATGCAAATGACCAAGCATAACCTGAAAACAAAGAGTGTTCTGAATCCCTTTTCGCTCCATCACCTGGCAAAGAAAGATTCAGGCCTGTTCTTAGGCTAAACACCCACCACAAATGCAGGACTTTAACCTTTTACATCCATATCTGGCCCAAGACACCACAGTTCTAGATTTGGTGCAAACCCGCGCTTGCTTGATTTATAATGTTATTTCTTGGGGTTTTATTATGTGAAACCCATCAAAAATGTAATCACTAGGGAAAAAGTAACTTTAACACCACAACAGAGGAGGAACATACAAACCTCTAGCCAGGTAGGGTGGTTGGGATTCGAACCAAGAACCTCTGTGCTGCTAGGCAGAAGTGCTGACCAGTTAGCAACTGTGCTGCCACATGTATGTAGGCTGCATCTCTGTGAAACAGTCCTAAGTCGCAGAGGTGCAAGAAGTTAATCAGTGCAGATGTACTGTGGAAGGCCAAAAAGCCATTAAAAAACCTGTTATGGCTTATTACTGTCAGCATGCTGAGAGTTAAACAGCTGTCATTTTGTGGGTTTAGGCTTGGTAAGAGGCTGCAATTAGTGCTGGTGGGGAAATGTTAAGGCTGATTATAGTCCTTGCCCATGGAAAGCATATGACATGATTTGCAATAGTGGTGGAACCCTCCTACACATAAATACTACATTTAGACATAATTTATGTAAGGACCCGAGTCAGGAGCTATGTTTAACAACATAGGAAGAACAGACAACCTCTCTACATGAAGAGGCATGTTTGGGATTCGAACCAAGAACCTCAGTGCTGCTAGGCAGAAGTGCTAACCTGTTAGTTACTGTGCTGCCACATGTGGAAGCCTCCTATACATAAATACACATGAATACTGCATTTCTTTGGACATATAGGTGGTGGAATTACATTAGTCAGGAGTTATTCTTCTTGATTTATTCTGTGATATTTGGTGGTTCTTAGTGTGTGAGTGTAGAATAGTGACTTGATTGGCCGGGAGGAGGTCCTGAGTGGGCTGTGAGCATTCTGTCGGCACTCACAGCTCACTCTATTCTAAAGCCCTATTAGAGCCTCAGGCTTTAATAGTGTGCTTCACTAAAACACTCCCGCCCACCGCCGCAATAGTAATTCATGCATTCCGGTGACCTGAAAAGGGGCTGGGTGCATGGATGGGAAAGACGGGTAGAGAGATAGGGGAGCCCATAGTGGATGGACCTCCCCGCCTGTGTGAGTTTGAGTAATGATTTTTGTGAGATGGACAGCAACAAGTGAAAGAGACAGAGAAAAATATATTTTACCAAAACATGAAAACATTACACATTCTAGCATTCTTAAAAACAAAATAGATGAAGAAGAAGCAACATTGTTGCAAGGACAATTTATTTGAGAAAGATACAGTTCATCTCAACCTTAAAAGTATTTATTTGGGTAAGTTACAATTGTACCATTATAATCAATGGCTGAAACTTGCATTGGGCTACATAACTCATTTTCACTCACAAAAACGCTTTTTAGCCCAGCGCTAATTTTGGTATTTACTATAGCACCCTGTAAAAAAGGCATGGGAGTTAAAATGAGAGTAGTTTGCATGTCTGAGCATGCTCAGTTGTGCTGGCACATATAGTATCTCACAAAAGTGAGTACACCCCTCACGTTTTTGTAAATATTTTATATCTTTTCATGTGACAACACTGAAGAAATTACACTTTGCTACAATGTAAAGTAGTGAGTGTACAGCTTGTATAGCAGTGTAAATTTGCTGTTCCCTCAAAATAACTCAACATACAGCCATTAATGTCTAAACCGCTGGCAACAAAAGTGAGTACACCCCTAAGTGAAATGTTCAAATTGGGCCCAAATATTATAGCAAAAGTGTAATTTCTTCAGTGTTGTCACATGAAAGATATAATAAAATATTTTTCAAAAATGTGAGGGGTGTACTCACTTTTGTGAGATACTGTAGTTGCAAAGAGAGGGTGTCGCTAGGTGGGAAAAAGACCAGAGGTTTCAGGCTAAATTTGATAACGCTTCCACATTTTACAGTAAGTCCAGCCCAAGCCCGACATCATGGGGGGTTAGGTTCACTTGCTGGTTGCTGCCTGGCTTTCCAGTGGCCATCAATAGAGCCTGATCAGTGCTCATCAATGCAACCTCACCAATGCCCATCTAAGCAGCCTCATTAGTGCTCATCAGTGCATCCTCATCAGTGCCCATCAATGCAGCCTGATCAGTGCCCATCAATGCAACCTCACCAATGCCCACACTCCAGCCTCATCAGTGCCCATCAATGAAGCCTCATCAGTGTCCATCAATTCAGCCTCATCAGTGCCCATCAATGCAGCCTGACCAGTGCCCATCAATGCAGCCTCTACACTAACCTACCTGACACCTACACTGACCTACCTGACACCTACATGGAGCTGCCTGACCCCTACACTGACCTACCTGACCCCTACACTGATCTAGCTGACACCTACACTGACCTACCTGACACCTACACTGGCCTACCTGACCATTATACTGACCTACCTGACCCCTACGCTGACCTACCTGAACCCTACACTGACCTATTTATCTGACCATCTGACTACTTATACTGACCTACCTGACCATTACACTGACCCCTACACTGACCTACCTAACCACTACACTGACCTATGTGATACCTACACTGACCTACCTGACCACTACACTGACCTACCTGACCCCTACACTGACCTACCTGACCACTACACTGACTTACCTGACCCCTACTCTGACCTACCTGACATCTACACTGACCTACCTGACCCCTACTTCCTGCACTGCTTACACCCCCCATCCCCCACACACACGCAGTACAATGTATATCGGAGGATCCATCATCCTCCTTACCTCTCCATGGCCTCATCGTCCAGCTCTCCCCAGCACTGAGTGGCAGTATTGTAGGAGTCCCCACCATCCAACCGCTCCTTGGTATCCCCTGCCGCCGCCGGGAGGTCAGTTAGCAGCCACTGCACCTCTCTCATGGTCATTATCTGTTCCGAGCACCGCCTTCCCTTTGCTGTTCCACAGGCGGCACCAAGGGGATAGGCTGGACCAAAGTATTCCCGGGGCGGGGGGAGTTGGAGTAGGGTGCCGCAGAGAGGAATGCCTGAATGCCTCACTTGAGGTGTAGGGGTCTGGGGGAGGCAATAAGCTACCGCACACACCCTTGGGACTGCGAAGGAATAATTCCGCCCCCCTTAAATGTCTCTCCTGGGGCAAGATGACTGGCTGCCCCCCCCCCACCCTACACCACTGTCCCCTAGGTTTCGGCCAACCCTAGGGCTAATAATTCTAAATGAGAATTACGAGACCCGGGGCTTTTTTGGGGGCCCACTCGGGGCTATAGACCCCGTCAGCCCCCCTCCTGACGCCACTCGTTTTAACCCTTAACTACCCTAAGGAGAAGCATGCAGGAAGAGCATGCGGCTTCTATTATATGGCAAAATGTGCTCCTTACAATAAGCAATCAGTAATCTACCTTCTTTGTCCTGATTGGTAAAACATTTCATCTGACTATTAGATATGGGACATCACAGTTTGACAAGGCTCAACTAACTGAGTAACATCCATTCAATCAATGTTTTTGGAACTGAGGGCTTCAAAACTGTATAGTATTGCAAAGGTGAGGAGCACAAAGAAAATGCATGGTACTGACAGTGAAACATGGTGGTGGCAGCGTCCTTCTGAGTGCTGCTGGTGTCGGGGAGCTGCATTTCATTGATGATATCATGAATTCACAGACATACTGCTCTAAATAGAAAGAGAAGATTTTACCATTACTCCGTGCCCTTGGTCATCGTGCATTTTTCCTACATGACAATGATCCAAAACACACATCTAAGGCCACTGTTGCATTTCTGAAGAAGGACAGGGTTAAAGTGATTCAGTGGCCAAGTATGTTTCCTGATCTGAACCCAATCGAACACCTATGGGGTATTCTGAAAAGACAAGTTGAGCATCACTCTCCATCTAGCATCCAGATTCTAAAAGAGGTCATTCTTGAAGAATGGAAAAGGACAAATGTTGCAATATGTCGCCAACTTGTTCATTACATGAATAGAAGGCTTGGTGCTGTCCTCACAAATCATGGAGGTCATAAAAAGTGCTAGATGTAGTAATTTTTGTTGTGGGATGTATTCATTTTTGCATCAACTAATTTGAGTAAAACTGAAGATTCCATCCATTGAGGGACACAAAAATATAGTAAATCATAGATGTGTGGGTTATGCAGCCACCTTCTGGAACTGGACACTGGCAAACAGAAAAAAAACATTAAAACCAAACCACTGCCCCTAATAGTCATACCTCAGTTTTGTGAACAAGCAGTATAGAGGACCAAGGCACAAAGGGGTGGAACCTGAGCCCCTCAATGGACTCCAAGAATTTACGGTAAATACAAAAATCTTGTTTTCTTTTTGGTCCATTGAGGAACAATTGTATATAGTAAATAATAGATGAGTAGGACATCCAAAATGCAACTGAGGGGAGGGCAAAGACCACTGAGATCTCCAACAGATATGGAAGAGCATCTAACCGAATATTCGGCTAAAGGGCCGGTGAAAAAAATGTGGGGTCGGTATGGAAATTGCTACTATAAGGGAGCGGCATTGCTATGGGGGGGGGGGGCAAGAGGGTGCAGCTCTCACCAAGGTGACACCAACCAGAGAGGTGACACCAGCAGCGCATCATTCATCTCTGTGCAGTGTGTGTGGGGCTGAGCCACACTGCACACATGGAGTTGTCTGAGACAAATCTGAGCCCCGCAGTTGCGCCTATGATAGTCACCTATTAACCCCCACACACAGCACACCAAGCCGCTCCAGGTCACAGTGCTTTAGACACCACCCCCCCCTCCCATCTCTCCTAACCAACTAAAGCAGTCACAGGACTGACCAGCAGCAGCATCGGCCAATTGGAAGAGATCGGGAAAGATGTCCACTGCCCAGCAGTATCTCTATGAGAGAGGGAGGGGGCAGGCGATGTGTATGACTGTACCCTACTGTCCAAGAGGCAGCTCCTTCTAAAGCTCAGACTGCACATCTTTTGTAAGTTGTAGCTGCTTTTCGGCAGCAGACCCTCTGTCCTCTCTTAATAATTTACGCAGCGCTTTACATATACAGTATCTCACAAAAGTGAGTACACACCTCACATTTTTGTAAATATTTTATTCTATCTTTTCATGTGACAACACTGAAGAAATGACACTTTGCTACAATGTAAAGTAGTGAGTGTACAGCTTGTATAACAGTGTAAATTTGTTGTCCCTCAAAATAACTCAACACACAGCCATTAATGTTAAACTGCTGGCAACAAAAGTGAGTACACCCCTAAGTGAAAATGATCAAATTGGGCCCAAAGTGTCAATATTTTGTGTGGCTACCATTATTTTCCAGCACTGCCTTATCCCTCTTGGGCATGGAGTTCACCAGAGCTTCACAGGTTGCCACTGGAGTCCTCTACCATTCCTCCATGACAACATCACTGAGCTGGTGAATGTTAGAGACCTTGCACACCTCCACCTTCCATTTGTGGATGCCCCATAAATTAAATAGGGTTTAGGTCTGGAGACATGCTTGATCAGTCCATCACTTTTACCCTCAGCTTCTTTAGCAAGGCAGTGGTGATCTTGGAGGTGTGTTTGGGCCGTTATCATGTTGGAATACTGCCCTGCAGCCCAGTCTCTGAAGGGAGGGAATCATGCTCTGCTTCAGTATGTCACAGTACATGTTGGCATTCATGGTTCCCTCAATAAACTGTAGCTCCCCAGTGCCGGCAGCACTCATGCAGCCCCAGACCATGACACTCCCACCACCATGCTTGACTGTGGGTAAAATACATTTGTCTTTGTACTCCTCACCACACATGCTTGACACTATCTGAACCAAATAAGTTTATCTTGGTCTCATCAGACCACAGGACTTGGTTCCAGTAATCCATGTCCTTAGTCTGCTTGTCTTCAGCAAAATGTGTGTGGGTTTTCTTGTGCATCATCTTTAGGCTTCCTTCTGGGACGACAGCCATGCAGACCAATTTGATGTAGTGTGCAGCGTTTGGTCTGAGCACTTACAGGCTGTCCCCCACCTCTCAACCTACGCAGTAATACTGGCAGCGCTCATATGTCTATTTCCCAAAGACAACCTCTGGATATGACGCTGAGCACATGAACTCAACTTCTTTGGTCAACAATGGCGAGGCCTGTTCTGAGTGGAAACTGTCCTGTTAAACTGCTGTATGGTCTTGGCCATTGTGCTGCAGCTCAGTTTCAGGGTCTTGGCAATCTTTTTATAGTCTACACAATCTTTATGTAGAGCAACAATTCTTTTTTTTAGATCCTCAGAGAGTTCTTTGCCGTGAGGTGCCATGTTGAATTTCCAGTAACCAGTATGAGAGAGTGAGAACGATAACACCAAATTAAACACACCTGCTCCCCCTAAGAACTTGTAACACTAACGAGACATATGACACCGGGGAGGGAAAATGGCTAATTGGGCCTAATCTGGACACTTTAATTTAGGGGTGTACTCACTTTTGTTGCCAGTGGTTTAGATATGAATGGCTATGTGTTGAGTTATTTTGAGGGGACAGCAAATTTACACCGTTATACAAGCTGTACACTCACTACTTTACATTATAGCAAAGTGTTATTTCTTTAGTGTTGTCACATGAAAAGATTTAATAAAATATTTACAAAATTGTATGGTATGGGGTGTACTCACTTTTGTGAGATACTGTACATTGTACATTCTCATCAGTCCCTATCCTCAAGGAGCTAACAATCTAAGGTACCTAATAGAGCTGAGCGAACTGTAAAGTTCGGGTCCGTACCGGACTTTAGGGTGTCCATGCCCCGAACCCTATCCCGGACATTTCAAAAAAAGTCTGGGATAGCTTTCGGTATTCGGGTATTTTTTGGCGCCTTTTCAATAGCTGCAGGACAGCCAATCAACATGCGTTTCACTCGTTTGCCCTTAGAAGCCATCATAGCCATGCCTACTAATGGCATGGCTGTTATTGGCCAGTGCATCATGTGACCCAGCCTCTATATGAGCTGGAGTCACATAGTGCCACGTGTCACATTGTCTCATGCTGGAGTAGGGAGAGGTTCATGGCGCTGTGAGGGACAGATTAGCGTTCTAATATTATCTCATACTGCATTAGGGACAGGTTTCTGTTGATGTTAGGGAAAGCTTAGAGTTCTAAAATCATCTGATACTGAAGTAGGGACAGGTTCCTGTTGCTGTGAGGGAAAGGTTAGCGTTCTAATATCATCTCATCCTGCATTAGGTACAAGTTCCTGGTGATGTGAGGGAAAGGTTAGCGTTCTAATATCATCTCATCCTGCATTAGGTACAGGTTCCTGGTGCTGTGAGGGAAAGGTTAGCATTCAAATATCATCTCATCCTGCATTAGGTACAGGTTCCTGGTGCTGTGAGGGAAAGGTTAGCGTTCTAATATCATCTCATCCTGCATTAGGGACAGGTTCCTGTTGCTGTGAGGGAAAGGTTAGCGTTCTAATATCATCTCATCCTGCATTAGGGACAGGTTCCTGTTGCTGTGAGGGAAAGGTTAGCGTTCTAATATCATCTCATCCTGCATTAGGGACAGGTTCCTGTTGCTGTGACCTAAAGGTTAGCGTTCTAATATCATCTCATCCTGCATTAGGTACAGGTTCCTGGTGCTGTGAGGGAAAGATTAGCATTCTAAAATCATCTGATACTGGAGTAGGGACAGGTTCCTGGTGCTGTGACAGAAAGATTAGCGATCTAATATCATATCCTGCATTAGGTAAAGGTTCCTGGTGCTGTGAGGGAAAGATTAGCTTTCTAATATCATCTCA
>BLSH010394452.1:58194-68714 GCA_018402905.1 Glandirana rugosa
ACCAAAATATTGCTATTAGAGAGGGAGTCTCGTGGTTGTCCTTGGAGAGGGATTACGTCATACTCTACCAATATCTTACTATTAGAGAGGGAGTGTCGTGGCTGTTCTTGCATTAGGGAGAGGTTTCTGTTGGTGCTCTGAGGGAGAGATTATCGTTCTAAAATCATCTCATACTGCAGTAGAAGCAGGTTCTTGTCGGTGCTGTGAGGGAGAGATTATCATTCTATAACCATCTCATACTGCATTAGGGAGAGGTTCCTGTTGGTGCTCTGAGGGAGAGATTATCGTTATAAAACCATCTCATCCTCCATTAGGTACAGGTTCCTGGTGCTGTGAGGGAAAGGTTAGCGTTCTAATATCATCTCATCCTGCATTAGGGACAGGTTCCTGTTGCTGTGAGGGAAAGGTTAGCGTTCTAATATCATCTCATCCTGCATTAGGTACAGGTTCCTGTTGCTGTGACCTAAAGGTTAGCGTTCTAATATCATCTCATCCTGCATTAGGTACAGGTTCCTGGTGTTGTGAGGGAAAGATTAGCATTCTAAAATCATCTGATACTGGAGTAGGGACAGGTTCCTGGTGCTGTGACAGAAAGATTAGCGATCTAATATCATATCCTGCATTAGGTAAAGGTTCCTGGTGCTGTGAGGGAAAGATTAGCTTTCTAATATCATCTCATACTGCAGTAGAGACAGGTTCCTGTCGGTGCTGTGAGGGACAGATTTTTGTTCTAAAATCATCTCATACTGGAGTAGGGACAGGTTCCTGGCGGTGCTGTGAGGACAGATTATCGTTCTAAAACCATCTCATACTGCATTAGGGAGAGGTTCCTGTTGGTGCTCTGAGGGAGAGATTATCATTCTAAAACCATCTCATACTGCAGTAGGGAAAGGTTCCTGTCGGTACTGTGGGGGACAGAATATTGTTCTAAAATCATCTTATACTGGAGTAGGGACAGGTTCCTGTCGGTGCTGTGAGGGCGAGATTATTGTTCTAAAATCATCTCATACTGCAGTAGGGATAGGTTCCTGTCGGTGCTGTGAGGGAGAGATTATCGTTCTAAAATCATCTCATACTGCAGTAGGGAGAGGTTACTGTTGGTGCTCTGAGGGAGAGATTATCGTTCTATAACATCTCATACTGCACTAGGTAGAGGTTCCTGTTGGTGCTCTGAGGGAGAGATTATCATTCTAAAACCATCTCATACTGCATTAGGGAAAGGTTTCTGTTGGTGCTCTGAGGGAGAGATTATCGTTCTAAAACCATATCATACTTCATTAGGGAGAGGCTCCTGTTGGTGCTCTGAGGGAGAGATTATCGTTCTAAAACCATCTCATACTGCAGAAGGGACAGGTTCCTGTCAGTGCTGTGAGGGACAGAATATTGTTCTAAAATCATCTCATACTGGAGTAGGGACAGGTTCCTGTCGGTGCTGTGAGGGAGAGATTATTGTTCTAAAATCATCTCATACTGCAGTAGGGACAGGTTCCTGTTGGTGCTGGAAAAGACAGATTATTGTTCTAAAATCATCTCATACTGCAGTAGGAACAGGTTCCTGCTGGTGCTGGTAGAGAGAGATTATTGTTCTAAAATCATCTCATACTGCAGTAGGGAGAGGTTCTTGTTGGTGCTCTGAGGGAGAAATTATCGTTCTAAAACCATCTCATATTGCATTAGAGAGAGGTTCCTGTTGGTGCTCTGAGGGAGAGATTATCATTCTATAACCATCTCATACTGCATTAGGGAGAGGTACCTGTTGGTGCTCTCTAGGGAGAGATTATGATTCTAAAACCATCTCATACTGCTTTAGGGGGAGGTTGCTGTTTGTGCTCTGAGGGGGAGATTATCATTCTAAAAGCATCTCATACTGCAGTTGGGACAGGTTCCTGTCGGTGCTGTGAGGGACAGAATATTGTTCTAAAATCATCTCATACTGGAGTAGGGACAGGTTGCTGTCGGTTCAGTGAGGGACAGATTAATTTTCTAAAATCATCTCATACTGCAGTAGGGACAGGTTCCTGTAGGTGCTGTGAGGGACAGAATATTGCTCTAAAATCATCTTATACTGGAGTAGGGACAGGTTCCTGTCGGTTCTGTGAGGGAGAGATTATTGTTCTAAAATCATCTCATACTGCAGTAAGGACAGGTTCCTGTTGGTGCTGGAAAAGACAGATTATTGTTCTAAAATCATCTCATACTGCAGTAGGAACAGGTTCCTGCCGGTGCTGGGAGGGAGAGTTTATTGTTCTAAAATCATCTCATACTGCAGTAGGGAGAGATTCTTGTTGGTGCTCTGAGGGAGAGATTATCATTCTAAAACCATCTCATAATGCATTAGGGAGAGGTTCCTGTTGGTGCTCCGAGGGAGAGATTATCGTTATAAAACCATCTCATACTGCATTAGAGAGAGGTTCCTGTTGGTGCTCTGAGGGAGAGATTATCATTATAAACCATCTCATACTGCATTGGGGAGAGGTTCCTGTTGGTGCTCTGAGGGGAGATTATCATTATAAACCATCTCATACTGCATTAGGGAGAGGTTCCTGTTGGTGCTCTGATGGAGAGATTATCATTCTAAAACCATCTCATACTGCATTAGGGAGAGGTTCCTGTTGGTACTTTGAGGGAGAGATTATCGTTCTAAAACCATCTCATACTGCATTAGGGAGAGGTTTCTGTTGGTGCTCTGAGGGAGAGATTATCGTTCTAAAATCATCTCATACTGCAGTAGAAGCAGGTTCTTGTCGGTGCTGTGAGGGAGAGATTATTGTTCTAAAATCATCTCATACTGCAGTAGGAAGAGGTTCTTGTTGGTGCTCTAAGGGAGAGATTATCGTTCTAAAACCATCTCATACTGCATTAGGGAGAGGTTCCTGTTGGTGCTCTGAGGGAGAGATTATCATTATAAAACCATCTCGTACTGTATTAGAGAGAGGTTCCTGTTTATGCTCTGAGGGAGAGATTATCATTCTATAACCATCTCATACTGCTTTAGGGAGAGGTTCCTGTTTGTGCTCTGAGGGAGAGATTATCATTCTAAAACCATCTCATACTGCAGTTGGGACAGGTTCCCATCAGTTCTGTGAGGGAGAGATTATTGTTCTAAAATCATCTCATACTGCAGTAGGGACAGGTTCCTGTTGGTGCTGTGAGGGACAGATTCTTTTTCTAAAATCATCTCATACTGCAGTAGGGACAGGTTCCTGTTGGTGCTGTGAGGGACAGAATATTGTTCTAAAATCATCTTATACTGGAGTAGGGACAGGTTCCTGTCAGTTCTGTGAGGGAGAGATTATTGTTCTAAAATCATCTCATACTGCAGTAGGGACAGGTTCCTGTTGGTGCTGGAAAAGACAGATTATTGTTCTAAAATCATCTCATACTGCAGTAGGAACAGGTTCCTGCCGGTGCTGGGAGAGAGAGATTATTGTTCTAAAATCATCTCATACTGCAGTAGCGAGAAGTTCTTATTGGTGCTCTGAGGGAGAAATTATCATTCTAAAACCATATCATACTGCATTAGAGAGAGGTTAATGTTGGTGCTCTGAGGGAGAGATTATCATTCTATAACCATCTCATACTGCATTAGGGAGAGGTTCCTGTTGGTGCTCTCTAGGGAGAGATTATGATTCTAAAACCATCTCATACTGCTTTAGGGGGAGGTTGCTGTTTGTGCTCTGAGGGAGAGATTATCATTCTAAAACTATCTCATACTGCAGTTGGGACAGGTTCCTGTCGGTGCTGTGAGGGACAGAATATTGTTCTAAAATCATCTCATACTGGAGTAGGGACAGGTTCCTGTCGGTGCAGTGAGGGACAGATTATTTTTCTAAAATCATCTCATACTGCAGTAGGGACAGATTCCTGTCGGTGCTGTGAGGGACAGAATATTGTTCTAAAATCATCTTATACTGGAGTAGGGACAGGTTCCTGTCGGTTTTTTGAGGGAGAGATTATTGTTCTAAAATCATCTCATACTGCAGTAAGGACAGGTTCCTGTTGGTGCTGGAAAAGACTGATTATTGTTCTAAAATCATCTCATACTGCAGTAGGAACAGGTTCCTGCCGGTGCTGGGAGGGAGAGATTATTGTTCTAAAATCATCTCATACTGCAGTAGGGAGAGATTCTTGTTGGTGCTCTGAGGGAGAGATTATCGTTCTAAAACCATCTCATACTGCATTAGGGAGAGGCTCCTGTTGGTGCTCTGAGGGAAAGATTATCGTTATAAAACCATCTCATACTGCATTAGAGAGAGGTTCCTGTTGGTGCTCTGAGGGATAGATTATCATTATAAACCATCTCATACTGCATTGGGGAGAGGTTCCTGTTGGTGCTCTGATGGAGAGATTATCAATCCAAAACCATCTCATACTGCATTAGGGAGAGGTTCCTGTTGGTGCTTTAAAGGAGAGATTATCGTTCTAAAACCATCTCATACTGCATTAGGGAGAGGTTTCTGTTGGTGCTCTCTAAAATCATCTCATACTGCAGTTGAAGCAGGTTCTTGTCCGTGCTGTGAGGGAGAGATTATCATTCTATAACCATCTCATACTGCATTAGGGAGAGGTTCCTGTTGGTGCTCTGAGGGAGAGATTATCGATATAAAACCATCTCATACTGCATTAGAGAGAGGTTCCTGTTGGTGCTCTGAGGGAGAGATTATCATTATAAACCATCTCATACTGCATTAGGGAGAGGTTCCTGTTGGTGCTCTGATGGAGAGATTATCATTCTAAAACCATCTCATACTGCATTAGGGAGAGGTTCCTGTTGGTGCTTTGAGGGAGAGATTATCGTTCTAAAACCATCTCATACTGCATTAGGGAGAGGTTTCTGTTGGTGCTCTGAGGGAGAGATTATCGTTCTAAAATCATCTCATACTGCAGTAGAAGCAGGTTCTTGTCGGTGCTGTGAGGGAGAGATTATTGTTCTAAAATCATCTCATACTGCATTAGGGAGGGGTTCCTGTTGGTGCTCTGAGGGAGAGATTATCGTTATAAAACCATCTCATACTGTATTAGAGAGAGGTTCCTGTTGGTGCTCTGAGGGAGAGATTATCATTCTATAACCATCTCATACTGCATTAGGGAGAGGTTCCTGTTGGTGCTCTCTAGGGAGAGATTATGATTCTAAAACCATCTCATACTGCTTTAGGGAGAGGTTCCTGTTTGTGCTCTGAGGGAGAGATTATCATTCTAAAACCATTTCATACTGCAGTTGGGACAGGTTCCTGTCGGTGCTGTGAGGGACAGAATATTTTTCTAAAATCATCTCATACTGCAGTTGGGACAGGTTCCTGTCGGTTCTGTGAGGGAGAGATTATTGTTCTAAAATCATCTCATGCTGCAGTAGGGACAGGTTCCTGTTGGTGCTGGGAGGGAGAGATTATTGTTCTAAAATCATCTCATATTGCAGTAGGGAGAGGTTCTTGTTGGTGCTCTGAGGGAGAGATTATCGTTCTAAAACCATCTCATACTGCATTAGGGAGAGGTTCCTGTTGGTGCTCTGAGGGAGAGATTATCGTTATAAAACCATCTCATACTGCATTAGAGAGAGGTTCCTGTTGGTGCTCTGAGGGAGAGATTATCATTATAAACCATCTCATACTGCATTAGGGAGAGGTTCCTGTTGGTGCTCTGATGGAGAGATTATCATTCTAAAACCATCTCATACTGCATTAGGGAGAGGTTCCTGTTGGGGCTTTGAGGGAGAGATTATCGTTCTAAAACCATCTCATACTGCATTAGGGAGAAGTTTCTGTTGGTGCTCTGAGGGAGAAATGATCGTTCTAAAATCATCTCATACTGCAGTAGAAGCAGGTTCTTGTCGGTGCTGTGAGGGACAGAACATTGTTCTAAAATCATCTCATACTGCAGTAGGGACAGGTTCCTGTTGGTGCTGTGAGGGAGAGATTATCATTCTAAAATCATCTCATACTGCAGTAGGGACAGGTTCCTGTCGGTGCTGTGAAAGACAGATTATTGTTTTAAAATTATCTCATACTGGAGTAGGGACAGGTTCCTGTCGGTGCTGTGTGGGAGAGATTATTGTTATAAAATAATCTCATACTGCATTAGGGAGAGTTTCCTGTTGGTGCTCTGAGGGAGAGATTATTGTTCTAAAACCATCTCATACTGCAGTAGGGACAGTTCCCTGTCGGTGCTGTGAAAGACAGAATATTGTTCTAAAATCATCTCATACTGGAGTAGGGACAGGCTCCTGTCGGTGCTGTGAGGGACAGATTATTGTTCTAAAATCATCTCATACTGGAGTAGGGACAGGTTCCTGTCGGTGCTGTGAGGGACAGATTATTGTTCTAAAATCATCTCATACTGGAGTAGGGACAGGTTCCTGGCAGTGCTGTGAGGGACAGATTATCATTCTAAAATCATCTCATACATTTGGGACAGGTTCCTGACGGTGCTGTGAAAGACAGATTATCGTTCTAAAATCATCTCATACTGCAGTAGGGACAGGTTACTGTTGGTGCTCTGAGGGAGAGATTATCGTTCTAAAACCATCTCATTCTGCATTAGGGAGAGTTTCCTGTTGGTGCTCTGAGGGAGAGATTATTGTTCTAAAACCATCTCATACTGTATTAGGGAGAGATTCCTGTTGGTGCTCTGAGGGAGAGATTATCATTCTAAAACCATATCATACTGCATTAGGGAGAGGCTCCTGTTGGTGCTCTAAGGGAGAGATTATTGTTCTAAAACCATCTCATACTTGAGTGGGGACAGGTTCCTGGCGGTGCTGTGAGGGACAGATTATTGTTCTAAAATCATCTCATACAGTAGGGACAGGTTCCTGTCGGTGCTGTGAAAGACAGATTTTTGATTGAAAATGTATACTTTATTTTGCATAATAAAATATACAAAATACAAATACTTAGTCGGGGTACATTCTTCCCTGTACTGCGACACAGCGCATAAAAATACTACATAAAAATACAGATTCAAGCATACAAATAAATACATTCGCCCTGCGGTATGATGCCTGACGTGTTGCGTAGAGTAAAGTTATCCCGAAACATCACATCATGCATGACGCCGCTTGCCCCAAAAAGCATTTAACTGAAGAACACTAAAACGTGTTACTTCAACCATGTCATGCAACATTTTAAAACAAGTAACAGCAGGCATCGGGTGTGATGGGGGAGGGGGGGTGTGGATCACAGGCCCGAAGCTTTATTTAAATACCGTAGTGCACAGGGGAGTGGGGGGGAGGGGGGATCCTTTCTGTGAAAGACAGATTATCGTTCTAAAATCATCTCATACAATAGGGAGAGGTTCCTGTCAATGCTGTGAAAGACAGATTATCGTTCTAAAATTATCTCATACTGCAGTAGAAGCAGGTTCTTGTCAGTGCTGTGAGGGACAGAATCTTGCTCTAAAATCATCCCATACTGCACTATGGACAGGTTCTTGTCGGTGCTGTGAGGGGCAGAATATTGTTCTAAAATTATCTCATACTGCAGTAGGGACAGGCTCCTGTCGGTGCTGTGAGGGAGAGATTATTGCTCTAAAATCATCTCCTACTGCATTAGGGAGAGGTTCCTGTTGGTGCTCTGAGGGAGAGATTATCATTCTAAAACCATCTCAAACTGCATTACGGACAGATTCCTGTTGGTGCTCTGAGGAAGAGATTATCATTATAAAATCATCTCATACTGTATTAGGGAGAGGTTCCTGTCGGTGCTGTGAAAGACAGATTATTGTTCTAAAATCATCTCATACTGGAGTAGGGACAGGTTCCTGTTGCTGCTGTGAGGGACAGATTATTGTTCTAAAATCATCTCATACTGGAGTAGGGACAGGTTCCTGTCGGTGCTGTGAGGGACAGATTATTGTTTTAAAATCATCTCATAATGGAGTAGGGACAGGTACCTGGCGGTGCTGTGAGGTACAGATTATAGTTCTAAAATCATCTCATACAGCAGCAGGGACAGGTTCCTGTTGGTGCTCTGAGGGAGAGATTATCATTCTATAACCATCTCATACTGCATTAGGGAGAGGTTCCTGTTGGTGCTCTCTAGGGAGAGATTATGATTCTAAAACCATCTCATACTGCTTTAGGGAGAGGTTCCTATTTGTGCTCTTCGGGAGAGATTATCATTCTAAAACCATCTCATACTGGAGTAGGGACAGGTTCCTGTCAGTGCTGTGAGGGACAGATTATTTTTCTAAAATCATCTCATACTGCAGTAGGGACAGGTTCCTGTCGGTGCTGTGAGGGACAGAATATTGTTCTAAAATCATCTTATACTGGAGTAGGGACAGGTTCCTGTCGGTTCTGTGAGGGAGAGATTATTGTTCTAAAATCATCTCATACTGCAGTAGGGACAGGTTCCTGTTGGTGCTGGAAAAGACAGATTATTGTTCTAAAATCATCTCATTCTGCAGTAGGGAGAGGTTCTTGTTGGTGCTCTGAGGGAGAGATTATCGTTATAAAACCATCTCATACTGCATTAGAGAGAGGTTCCTGTTGGTGCTCTGAGGGAGAGATTATCATTATAAACCATCTCATACTGCATTAGGGAGAGGTTCCTGTTGATGCTCTGATGGAGAGATTATCATTCTAAAACCATCTCATACTGCATTAGGGAGAGGTTCCTGTTGGTGCTTTGAGGGAGAGATTATCGTTCTAAAACCATCTCATACTGCATTAGGGAGAGGTTTCTGTTGGTGCTCTGAGGGAGAGATTATCGTTCTAAAATCATCTCATACTGCAGTAGAAGCAGGTTCTTGTCGGTGCTGTAAAGGACAGAGCATTGTTCTAAAATCATCTCATACTGCAGTAGGGACAGGTTCCTGTTGGTGCTGTGAGGGAGAGATTATTGTTCTAAAATCATCTCATACTGCAGTAGGGACAGGTTCCTGTCGGTGCTGTGAAAGACAGATTATTGTTTTAAAATTATCTCATACTGGAGTAGGGACAGATTCCTGTCGGTACTGTGTGGGAGAGATTATTGTTATAAAATAATCTCATACTGCATTAGGGAGAGGTTCCTGTTGGTGCCCTGAGGGAGAGATTATCGTTATAAAACCATCTCATACTGCATTAGGGAGAGTTTCCTGTTGGTGCTCTGAGGGAGAGATTATTGTTCTAAAACCATCTCATACTGCAGTAGGGACAGGTCCCTGTCGGTCCTGTGAAAGACAGAATATTGTTCTAAAATCATCTCATACTGGAGTAGGGACAGGCTCCTGTCAGTGCTGTGAGGGACAGATTATTGTTCTAAAATCATCTCATACTGGAGTAGGGACAGATTCCTGTCGGTGCTGTGTGGAACAGATTATTGTTCTAAAATCATCTCATACTGGAGTAGGGACAGGTTCCTGGCAGTGCTGTGAGGGACAGATTATCATTCTAAAATCATCTCATACAGTAGGGACAGGTTCCTGACGGTGCCGTGAAAGACAGATTATCGTTCTAAAATCATCTCATACTGCAGTAGGGACAGGTTCCTGTTGGTGCTCTGAGGGAGAGATTATCATTCTAAAACCATATCATACTGCATTAGGGAGAGGCTCCTGTTGGTGCTCTAAGGGAGAGATTATTGTTCTAAAACCATCTCATACTTGAGTGGGGACAGGTTCCTGGCGGTGCTGTGAGGGAGAGATTATCGTTCTAAAATCATCTCATACAGTAGGGACAGGTTCCTGTCGGTGCTGTGAAAGACAGATTTTTGATTGAAAAGGTATACTTTATTTTGCATAATAAAATATACAAAAAACAAATACTTAGTCGGGGTACATTCTTCCCTGTACTGCGACACAGCGCATAAATATACTACATAACAATACAGATTCAAGTATACAAATAAATACATTCGCCCTGCGGTATGATGCCTGACGTGTTGTGTAGAGTAAAGTTACCCCGAAACATCACATCATGCATGACGCCGCTTGCCCCAAAAAGCATTTAACTGAAGAACACTAAAACGTGTTACTTCAACCATGTCATGCAACATTTTAAAACAAGTAACAGCAGGCATCGGGTGTGATGGGGGAGGTGGGGGGTGTGGATCACAGGCCCGAAGCTTTATTTAAATACCGTAGTGCACAGGGGAGTGGGGGGGGAGGGGGGATCCTTTCTGTGAAAGACAGATTATCGTTCTAAAATCATCTCATACAATAGGGACAGATTCCTGTCAATGCTGTAAAAGACAGATTATCGTTCTAAAATTATCTCATACTGCATTAGGGAGAGGTTCCTGTTGGTGCTCTGAGGGAGAGATTATCGTTCTAAAATCATCTCATACTGCAGTAGAAGCAGGTTCTTGCCGCTGCTGTGAGGGACAGAATATTGTTCTAAAATCATCTCATACTGCACTAGGGACAGGTTCTTGTCGGTGCTGTGAGGGACAGAATATTGTTCTAAAATTATCTCATACTGGAGTAGGGACAGGTTCCTGTCGGTGCTGTGAGGGAGAGATTATTGTTCTAAAATCATCTCATACTGCAGTAGGGACAGGCTCCTGTTGGTGCTGTCAGGGAGAGATTATTGCTCTAAAGTC
>BLSH010394452.1:68724-82814 GCA_018402905.1 Glandirana rugosa
CACAGGGGAGTGGGGGGGAGGGGGGATCCTTTCTGTGAAAGACAGATTATCGTTCTAAAATCATCTCATACAATAGGGACAGATTCCTGTCAATGCTGTAAAAGACAGATTATCGTTCTAAAATTATCTCATACTGCATTAGGGAGAGGTTCCTGTTGGTGCTCTGAGGGAGAGATTATCGTTCTAAAATCATCTCATACTGCAGTAGAAGCAGGTTCTTGCCGCTGCTGTGAGGGACAGAATATTGTTCTAAAATCATCTCATACTGCACTAGGGACAGGTTCTTGTCGGTGCTGTGAGGGACAGAATATTGTTCTAAAATTATCTCATACTGGAGTAGGGACAGGTTCCTGTCGGTGCTGTGAGGGAGAGATTATTGTTCTAAAATCATCTCATACTGCAGTAGGGACAGGCTCCTGTTGGTGCTGTCAGGGAGAGATTATTGCTCTAAAGTCATCTCATACTGCATTAGGGAGAGGTTCCTGTTGGTGCTCTGAGGGAGAGATTATCATTCTAAAACCATCTCAAACTGCATTACGGACAGATTCCTGTTGGTGCTTTGAGGAAGAGATTATCATTATAAAATCATCTCATACTGCATTAGGGAGAGGTTCCTGTCGGTGCTGTGAGGGACAGATTATTGTTCTAAAATCATCTCATACTGGAGTAGGGACAGGTTCCTGTCGGTGCTGTGAGGGACAGATTATTGTTCTAAAATCATCTCATAATGGAGTAGGGACAGGTACCTGGCGGTGCTGTGAGGTACAGATTATCATTCTAAAATCATCTCATACAGCAGTAGGGACAGGTTCCTGTTGGTGCTCTGAGGGAGAGATTATCGTTCTAAAACCATCTCATACTGCATTAGGGAGAGGTTCCTGTTGGTGCTCTGAGGGAGAGATTATCGTTCTAAAACCATCTCATACTGCATTAAGGAGAGGTTCCTGTTGGTGCTCTGAGGGAGAGATTATAATTCTAAAACAATCTCATACTGCATTAGGGAGAGGTTCCTGTCGGTGCTGTGAGGGACAGAATATTGTTCTAAAATCATCTCATACTGAAGTAGGGACAGGTTCCTGTTGGTGCTGTGAGGGACAGATTATTGTTCTAAAATCATCTCATACTGCAGTAGGGACAGGTTCCTGTCGGTGCTGTGAGGGACAGAATATTGTTCTAAAATCATCTTATACTGGAGTAGGGACAGGTTCCTGTCGGTGCTGTGAGGGACAGATTATCGTTCTAAAATCATCTCATACAGTAGGGACAGGTTCCTGTCGGTGCTGTGAAAGACAGATTATCATTCTAAAATCATCTCATACTGGTGTAGGGAGAGGTTCCTGTTGCTGCTGGTGTGAGCGGTGAATTTCTTGCACAAAAATAAAAAGTGCATCTACAATTTTCTTGTTTTAATTAAAAAAGAAGAATAATTTCTTCTTCTTTTTTTAGTATTACTAAATAGTGCTACATAGTACATTTGTGTCCAGAATGAGGAGAGCGTCAAATAAGGGACGTGGTCGTGGTGCTGCTGGTGCTGCTGGTGTTGGTGGTGTTGGTCAAGCTCCTGTTGCAAGGAGAGGACATGGTCGATCTGTGCCAGCTACACGCACAAGTGAAACACCTTCCTCAGGTGCGAGTAGCAGACAGAACCTTCAACGTTATATGGCAGGCCCGAATGCCGCTCAACGAATGGTGAGGCCAGAACAAGTACAGGCGATGTTAGATTGAGTGGCTGACAACGCCTCCAGTTCCTTCACAGTGTCTCCCACCCGGTCCCTTGATGAAAGCTCAGAGTTGGCACCTGAACCCCATGGCCATCTGTCTTTCACCTCAGGCCCTTGTAAATCAGCCAAGCAGTCTGAGCCCCAAGTCATGCAGCAGTCTCTTATGCTTTTTGATGACTCTGCTGGTGTGCTTTCCGTGGGCCATCCACATAGCCCTGCCCCAGAAGTGGAAGACATTGAGTGCACCGATGCCCAACCACTTCTAGTTCAGGATGAGGACATGGAAACACCACCGCAGCACATCTCTGATGATGACGAAACACAGGTGCCAACTAGCACAGCAAAAGAGGAAGCAGGTTGCAAAAGCGGAGCGACCATCCCCTAGACAGTACGCCTGCTACTACCCACCACACCCAGGGACCTAGCACACCAAAGGCAGCTCAAAGGAGTTCCCCGGCGTGGCAGTTCTTCAGACAATGTGCTGATGACAAGACACGAGTGGTTTGCACGCTGTGCAATCAGAGCCTGAAGCGAGGCATAAATGTTCTAAACCTGAGCACAACCTGCATGACCAGGCATCTACATGCAAAGCATGAGCTGCAGTGGAATAAGCACCTCATAATCCAAGAAAGGCCTCGGCCTCCTCCTGATTCCTCTTCTGCTGCTGCCTCTGCCTCTTCCTCCACCTCTACAGTGCCAGTGTCACCTGTCACCCAGCAAACAGATGATGTGACAGCAATGCCACCATGTCCGCCACCGTCCCCAAGCATTTCCACACGGTCCCATGGAAGCTTACAGATGTCCATCTACCAAACACTGGAGAAAAAGAGGAAGTACCCCCCTACCCACCCAGGATCCCTGGCCCTAAATGCCAGCATTTTTAAATTCCTGGCCTTTGAAATGTTGTCATTTCGACTGGTGGACACGGACAGTTTTAAAAACCTGATGGTGGTGGCTGTCCCACAGTACGTGGTTCCCAGCCGCCACTACTTTTCCAGGTGAGCCATCCCTTCCCTGCACAAACAAGTCAGGGACAAGATCAAGTGTGCACTGCGCAATGCCATCTGTGGCAAGGTCCACATAACCACTGATACGTGGACCAGTAACCATGGGCAGGGAAGCTATATCTCGCTAACTGCACACTGGACAAATGTAGTGGCGGGTGGGCCTGAGGCGGTTAGCCGTTTGGTGCATGTCCTTCCGCCACCGAGGATTGCAGGGCATTTCTCTTTGCCTCCTGTTGCCTCCTCCTCCTCCTACTCAGCTTCCTCCTCATCCGGTCATTGTAACACCTTCACCAGCAACTTCAGCACATCCAGGGGTAAACGACAGCAGACTGTTTTAACCACTCCAGATCCGCGCTATTGCCAAAGTACGGCTCCAGCGCGGATCTGAAATGCCTGGACGACGTCCATGGACACAAGCCTGACACCTAGCCATAGAGGCTCCCTCTAAACTTTCCAGAAACATTGCACACTGGGAGACACCTCTAAAAATTCTATATAATTGGTACTACACACCTGTGAGACTGGCAAAAATTCTCTACTAACCACTCCAAGAAATGCTGGAGGAACTGCAATGAGGATGGTCATACCTTCCATATCTGGTGGGAATGCCCACACATTACCACCTTTTGGTCTGATATATCCACTCTGATCAAAAATACAACTGGAGAACCTCACAAATTGTTACCCCAGACAGCTCTCTTTGGGCTAGAACTTACCAACTGGCAACCAAAATACTGCTCAATAATCACACACATACTAATCGCTGCTAGCTTATCCATAACTAGACTTTGGAAACAATCAACTCTTCCTACACTGCAAAATGTTATCACGATATTGAATGACCATTTGGCAATGGAAACCCTGTATGCTAAAGCACACATGACAACAGAGAAGCTTTATAAAAACTGGGAACCGTGGCTAATGAATCATAGAGCAGCGACACTCCCATAACACCCAAACCATAAACTCTAATAATAAACAAATCATATACTTCAAAAATAACGTCCTCATAATCAATGGCCAGAGGAGAGACTGTATGGGAGAACAATAGTATATGTTACAGAGTCTTAAATATCTCTTCTTACTCGATAATAACCTAAGGAACCTAGGACAATGTAACAAGTTTCTTACATCCCCAACAACCCAAAACGAAACCCGTAGACCCTTCTCATTACCTCCAGTTTTTATAAAGCTTCTCTGTTGTCATGTGTGCTTTAGCATACAGGGTTTCCATTGCCAAATGGTCATTCAATATCGTGATAACATTTTGCAGTGTAGGAAGAGTTGATTGTTTCCAAAGTCTAGTTATGGATAAGCGAGCAGCGATTAGTATGTGTGTGATTATTGAGCAGTATTTTGGTTGCCAGTTGGTAAGTTCTAGCCCCAAGAGAGCTGTCTGGGGTAACAATTTGTGAGGTTCTCCAGTTGTATTTTTGATCAGAGTGGATATATCAGACCAAAAGGTGGTAATGTGTGGGCATTCCCACCAGATATGGAAGGTATGACCATCCTCATTGCAGTTCCTCCAGCATTTCTTGGAGTGGTTAGTAGAGAATTTTTGCCAGTCTCACAGGTGTGTAGTACCAATTATATAGAATTTTTAGAGGTGTCTCCCAGTGTGCAATGTTTCTGGAAAGTTTAGAGGGAGCCTCTATGGCTAGGTGTCAGGCTTGTGTGGGGAACTCTTCCTTAAGGGTATTTTCCCAGAAAATAATAGCAGACGTTTTCTCTTCTTGTTTACTTTTCGCTAGTATGTTGTATAGGTGGGAAATGTTCCGGCTGTTTTTTTTGGTGAGGCTAAAAAGGGTTATAATGTCACTTGTCCTGGGGTCCTCGGAGAATTTTGTTGTCGATAAAATGTGCCTGATCCTTAAGTACACATAGAAGTCTTTGTTCGAGAGGGTGAATAGTTCCTTTAGTTGTTGAAATGATAGTAAGTTGTGTTGTTTGAACAAGGCATTCACTTTTTGGATACCTTGGGCCGACCATCTCTGAGAAGGTAAGTTTGCTGAGATTAAAGATAGTGCTGAAAGGGGAATATGGTGTAGTGCTCGAACGTGTATCCCAGCAGTAGTTTGTAGTATGGCTCTCCATGTGGTCATTGTCGCATTTGTGGTTGGTAGGAAGGATTGGGGCGGGTGGTGTCCCATCCATGTTGCTGGCAGGGTTAGAAAGGGGCATTGAGTTAGGGCCGCCTTTTCTATTTGGATTCATTGTTGTGGAGATGTTGGGTTCCATAGACTTTTTGTTTGGTCTAGTATGCTTGCTTTATAGTATAGGTTTACGTCTGGTACCCCAGGGCCCGCAAACGATTTGGGGATGTGTAGTAAGGAAGCTTTGATTCGAGGTTTGCATGCTGCCCATATAAATTTATTAAGTATGCTTTGAAGTTTGGCTAGATCTGTTTGTAGTAGGGGTAGTGGTAATGACCTGAATAAATATAAGATGTGTGGAAGAAGGAACATCTTTGAAAGGGCTATTCTTCCTGCCCATGAGTTGCATGTTTTACCCAAGGATTTGATAGAGTCCTGGAGTTTTTGCTGTAAGATAAGTAGGTTAGTGCGAAGGGCCGTGTCCAGCGGGGAGGTCAATTGTATGCCTAAATAGGTCATCGTTGAGTTGGACGCCCAGGAGAATGGGGATATTTTAGTGATGGCTGTTTTTAGCTTTGTTGGTAAGGCTATTCCTAGCATGGAAGATTTTGATTGGTTCAGTTTGATTGGTTCATCTGATTGAACTGCTGTAGGAGGTTGTTCTGTGCAGGTAGGGATTTAAGGGGATCTGTGAGGCAGACGATTATATCGTCGGCATATAGTCCAACTTTGTGTTGGTCTTGGTCAATTGTTAATCCTATGATATAGGGGTTAGATCGTATGGCTTGGGCAAGGGGTTCTATAATTAACGCAAAAATTAGTGGTGAGAGAGGGCATCCCTGTCTTGTCCCATTAGATATGGGAAAGGGCGAGGAGAGTAATCCGGATATTAGGACTCTTGCTTGGGGGGTGGAGTAAAGTCCTAATATGGCTTGAAGGAATTTGTCCTGAATGCCAAATTTTTGTAGGACCATTTTCAAGTATAGCCAGTTGACCCTATCAAACGCCTTCTCTATCTAATGATATTAGCAGAGAAGGCGTTTGGTGGTGTTCCGCCTAGCCAATGATGTCAGCGAATCTTCGGGTGGCATCGCAGGTTTGTCTATGTGGAATAAATCCCACTTGGTCAGAGTGGACCAGAGTGGGCATAAAGGTGGCTAGGCGTGTTTCTAATAATTTGGTGTAAATTTTCAAATCTACATTTAAAAGGGAAATGGGGCGGTAGTTAGCTGGGTCGTGAAAAGGTTTACCAGTTTTGTGGATGGTTGTTATTACTGTTTCTAGGGACTCAGTTGGTATTTCTCCTGTGGTTATGAATTGATTGAAGGTGTTGGTTAAGTGGGGAACTAGTTGGTCTGGAAAGGATTTATAATATTCATTGATGAAGCCATCAGGTCCCGGTGCTTTATGCAGGGGTAGATGTTTGATAGCGTTGCGAGTTTCTTGTTGTGAGATTGGCTGGGAGAGGGCTTCCAGTTGTTCTGGGGTAATAGCTGGTAGTTGAAGGGGGTCAAGGAAGTCTTTGATTTGTTGGGGGGAGGGGTTAGGTTCGTTGACCTTGCTTGCTAGATTATATAGGTTGGAGTAGAACGCTCCAAATCCATTGGCTATGTCTTTTGGGTTAATTAGTTTACTTCCTGATTCGTCTACTAGGTATGGGATTCTATATTGGGCGGATCTTCGCTTATACTGTTGGGCTAGGAGTTTGCCTGGTTTGTTTCCTTGGGAGTACCAAGAAAGGCGTAGGCGTCTGATGTAGTAATCGTGTAATTTAAGTAGGAGGGAGCTGAGTTCATTTTTTAATTTGTTTATTTCTTCCATTACTTGTTGGGTGGGGTTTCGCTTGTTTGTTTGTTCTAAAGATTTAATGCGGGTGAGTAGTGCATCGGTCATGTGACTTTTTCTCCTGAGTGCTCAGTTTTATGAATGTTCCTCTTATTACCGATTTATGCGCATTCCATAACGTTGTGGGGCTGGAGACAGAGCCTTCATTGGTTTTGAAAAAATTGTCTATTTCGGATTGTACCTGTTCCCTTTTTTCCGCAGTGCTTAGTAAATAGGCGTTTAATCGCCATAGGGTATGTTTGGGGTGTCTAGTGGAGGTAGAAATTTCGATAGATACTGGTGCGTGATCCGACCACGTAATGCTTCCAATTTTAGATTTAGAAATTCTTTGTAACAGCAATTTGGAAGTTAGGAGCAGGTCTATCCTAGAATATGACTTTTGGGTGTTTGAGTAAAATGAATAGTCCCTTTCAGTGCCATGGAGACATCGCCAGGGATCATACAGGTTCTCTAGGGAGACAAAGGATGACAGTGATGTGGATTTCCTATGTTTGGGATTGGAGGAGTCAATTTGAGGGTCAATGACTTAGTTGAAGTCTCCACATAGAAGGATTTGATCTTTGGGATATTGTTGTATTTTTTGGCTTATCGTTTTGTAAAAGTGTTTTTGATGGGAATTTGGTGCGTATAGGTTTACAATGACTAGTGGCTGATTGTTAAAAGAGCCATCTAGTATTAAGTATCTGCCGGAAGGATCCTGTTCTAAGTGGTTGAGGGTGAATGCTATGGAGGATTTCACTGCTATCATGACACCCCTTTTTTTTTTGAGTGGAGCGTGCATGGTAACAGTGTGAGAATAATCTGTGGGAGCATTGGGGGGAGTTGTTTTCTGCAAAATTAGTCTCCTGTATGCAAAGGATATCCGCCTTTTGTATTAAGGCTTCTCGCCACAGTTGTGAGCGCTTAAAAGGGCTACTAAGGCCCTTTGCATTAAGGGAGACAATTGTAAGGGTCATAGTTGGATGAGAACTGGAGATGTCGTTTGGCACTGATTATTTTCACTCTTCCCCTGTAGCGCTGCTAGAGGGCAGGAGTGAGTCCTGGGCTGGTTGCAATGTTACTGGGGTGAGAGAGATTCACAAGTATATCACTGAGCAAGAGAAGAGAAAAATATGATCAAGGAAATTACTTTAACCTGAAAAAGAATGACAGATTAACTTCGCTGGTTATGATAATGTACACAGAGTGTCAGTATAAACAGAGAACTTATTCAATGACTTTAGTCGTTGAAATATATATATGTGCTTGGCACACTGAAGATTGTGGGACGTGGGTAAAATGAACATAACTCGTCTCCACTGTTCCATCCGGAAAAGTTATTCCTTTTGTTGATCCAGCTTAAAAAAATAGGATCCCTTCGGAGTGAGAAGGGTTATGATAGCTAGGACTTGCTGGTGTCATGTCAGTTTTTTGGGGCCCAAGGATGGGTGATTTTTGGGTGTGTGCCCTTGTTAGGAGTAGGAGGGGGTTCCTGGGATATTATTCCCCAATTATTCAGTTGTTTTATTCCTTCTTTAGGGGTAAGTATGGACACTTGCTGGTTGTTGTAGGTCACTATCAGTTTTGTGGGGTATCCCCATTTATACTGAAGCTTGTGTTCGTTCAGAATGGTAGTCACCTGTGCGAATGTCTGTGTTTGTGAGGTGGCAGCAGAAATGTCGTTATATAACGACACTTTAGTATACGGTTCTGGTAGGGTTCGCATGGATCTCACTGTTCTCATGATGTTCTCTTTGATGTGAAAAAAGTGCATACGTGCCAGGATGTCCCTGGGGATTGATGCGGGAAGGTGCTGTGGTTTTCGGATCCTGTGCGCCCTGTCAATCAGTATGTCTTTTGTGGTAAGAGATGGGATGAGTTTATGAAAGATTTGGTGCAGGTACGGTATTATCTCAGATGGAGTTATTGATTCAGGGACCCCTCTGATTTTAATATTCTGCCTGCGTGAGCGATCTTCAAGATCTACGATTTTCAATCGCATCATTTGAATAACTGCAGCTTGGTCATCTTGGGTATCTGCCATTGTGTTGTGGGCTTTAGTGACCTCAGCTAAATGTTGTTCTATATGAGAGGTGCGTTCCTCAAGGTAAGAAACCTCTTCATGTAGCTGGGTAATAGAGGATTTTAATTCACGATGCATGTCTGTTTGTAAAGACATTAGCATTGATTTTATTGCTTGTTCGGATGCTGGGTTTTCCGTGGTGGAAGGCAGCAAGTGGAGGAATAGAGGAATAGTCTGTTGGAGGACTACTAGTCTCAGCGCCATGCTGCTTTTTAATAGGGGGCTGTTTATCTGGTGAATGTGTCAGGAAGTCTGCGATCCGCTTACCTCTTTCTCCTGAGGAAGGAGATTGGTCTTGTGCAGGAGACGATGAGTCCTCCATTTCAGTGACAAGGCTTTCGGTGGTGTCAGGAGGGTGATCAGCCGATCGTTCTCTGTCTCCATGTGCGTGGTCGGCGCCATGATTCTGTGTAGGCCTCATGTAGAAATCGAGTAGCCTGCGGGTCCCTTTCGGCACTTTTTCGTTCTTGGGCATAGTCTGGCTAATGTCCTGCTTGTTCCCCTCCGTATGGAGGGTTGCTGTGAGTTGTTGTTGTGGCTGGGGTTGCTCAGATGGATCGTAGAGTGATGGAGCTCTTCTATCAAGCGGCCATCTCTGCTCGCGGCCAGGCCACGCCCCCCGAAATGTGGAAAAGCTTTGTCAGCAGCACGCCACCACAAACAGCACCAGCAGCTGATAGGCAACATCTTAGCAGGAGGCAGCATTTCAGCAACATGGTGGAACAGTATGTGTGCACACGCCTGACTGATGGGTCTGCCCCATTCAACTTCTGGGTCTCCAAATTGGGCACATGGCCTGAGCTTGCCCTTTATGCCTTGGAGGTGCTGGCCTGCCCTGCAGCCAGTGTATTGTCTGAACATGTGTTTAGCACGGCAGGGGGCGTTACCACAGACAAGCGTAGCCGCCTGTCCACAGCCAACGTGGACAAGCTAACGTTTATTAAAATGAACCAGGCATGGATCCCACAAGACTTGTATGTACCAATCTTAAATTCTGTACCCTGTATGGAGTGCAATCCTTAGTCCTGCATCCTGTATGTAGTGTAATCCTAAGTCCTGCACCCCGTAAGTGGCACAATCCTTAGTCCTGCACCCCATATGTAGCACAATCCTGAGTCCTGCCCCCTGTACGTAAAGCAATCTTGAGTCCTGCCCTCTGTGAGTAGAGCAATCCTTAGTCCTGCACCCTGTACTTAGCGCAATTCTAAGTCCTACACCTTGTACCTAGCACAGTCCAGAGTCCTGCCCCCTGTACGTAGAGCAATTCTGAGTCCTGCACCCTGCACTTAGAGCAATCCTGAGTCTTGCACCCTGTACATAGTGCAATCCAGAGTCCTGTCCCCTGTACATAGAGTAATCCTGAATCCTGCCCCTGTACATAGCACACTCCATAGTCCGGGCCCCTGTATGTAGCACACTCCAGAGTCCTGCTCCCTGTACGTAGCTTGCTCCAGAGTCCTGCCCCCTGCATGAAGCACACACCTGAGTCATGCCCCTGTCCATAGTGCACTCCTGAGTCCTGCACCCTGTATGTAGCACAATCCTGAATCCTGCCCTCTGTACGTAGCACAATCCTGAGTCCTGACCCCTGTGCATAGCACAATCATGAGTCCTTCCCCCTGTACATAGCACACTCCAGAGTCCTGTCCCCTGCATGTAGCACACTCCAGAGTCCTGCCCCTGTACGTAGCACACTCCAGAGTCCTGCCCCTGGTATGTAGCACACTCCAGAGTCCTGCTCCCTGCATGGAGCACACTCCAGAGTCCTGCCCCTATACGTAGAGCAATCCTGAGTCCTGCACCCTGTACGTAGTGCAATCCAGAGTCCTGCCCCCTGTAGGTAGCACACTCCAGAGTCCTGCCCCCTGCACGTAGCACACTCCAGAGTCCTGTTCCCTGTATGTAGCACGCTCCAGAGTCCTGCCCCTGCATTTAGCACACTCCAGAGTCCTGCCCCCTGTACATAGCTCACACAAGAGTCCTGCTCCTTCTATGTAGCACACTCCAAAGGCCTGCCCCCTGCATGGAGCACACTCCAGAGTCCTGCACTCTGTACATAGCACACTCCAGAGTCCTGCCCCTTGTACGCAGCACACTCCAGAGTCCTGCACCCTGCATGTAGCACACACCTGAGTCCCGCCCCTTGTCCACAGTGCACTCCTGAGTCCTGCACCCTGTATGTATCACAATCCAGAGTCCTGCCCCCTGTACGTAGCACACTCCTGAGTCCTGCCCCCTGTACATAGAACAATCCTGAGTCCTGCACCCTGTACTTAGCACAATCATGAGTCCTGCACCCTGTATGTAGTGCAATCCTGAGTCCTGCCCCCTGTACATAGCACACTCCAGAGTCTTGCCCCCTGTACGTAGCAGGCTCCAGAGTCCAACCCCCTGCACATAGCACACTCCAGAGTCCTGCCCCCTGTACATAGTACACTCCAGAGTCCTGCCTCCTGCATATAACACACACCAGAGTCCTGCCCCCTGTACGTAGCACACTCCAGAGTCCTGCCCCTTATACGTAGCACACTCCAGAGTTCTGCCCACTGCATGGAGCACACTCAAGAGTCCTGCCCCTGTACGTAGAGCAATACTGAGTCCTTCACCCTGTACATAGCGCAAACCAGAGTCCTGTCCCCTATAGGTAGCACACTCCAGAGTCCTGCCCCCTGCACGTAGCACACTCCAGAGTGCTGCTCCCTGTATGTAGCACGCTCCAGAGTCCTGCCCCTGCATGTAGCACACTCCATAGTCCTACTCCTTGTACGTAGCACACTCCAGACTCCTGCCCCCTGTGCGTAGCACACTTCAGAGCCCTGCCCCCTGTACGTAGCACACTCCAGAGTCCTGCCTCCTGCATATAGCACACACCAGAGTCTGGCCCCCTGTACGTAGCACACTCCAGAGTCGTGTCCCCTGCATGTAGCACACTCCAGAGTCCTGCCTCATGTAAAAAGCACAGTCCAGAGTCCTGCCCTCTGTATGTAGCACACTCCAGAGTCCTGCCCCTTGTACGGATCACAGTCCAGAGTCCTGCCCCCTGCATGTAGCAAACTCCAGAGTCCTGCACCCTGCATGTAGCACACACCTGAGTCCTGCCTCATGTACACAGCACAGTCCAAAGTCCTGCCCTCTGTATGTAGCACACTCCAGAGTCCAGCCCCTTGTACGGAGCACACTCCAGAGTCCTGCCCCCTGTATGTAGCAAACTCCAGAGTCCTGCACCCTGTATGTAGCACAATCCTGAGTCCTGCCCCCTGTACGTAGCACAATCCTGAGTCCTGACCCCTGTGCATAGCACAATCCTGAGTCCTGCCCCCTGTACGTAGCACACTCCAGAGTCCTGCCCCCTATATGTAGCACACTCCAAAGTCCTGCACCCTGCATGTAGCACACACCTGAGTCCTGCCCCTATCCATAGTGCACTTCTGAGTCCTGCACCCTGTATGTAGCACAATCCTGAGTCCTGCCCCCTGTACGTAGCACAATCCTGAGTCCTGACCCCTGTTCATAGCAAAATCCTGAGTCCTGCCCCCTGTACACAGCACACTCCAGAGTCCTGCCCGCTGCACGTAGCACACTCCAGAGTCCTGCCCCCTGTACGTAGCACAATCCTGAGTCCTGCACCCTGTACTTCGCACAATCATGAGTCCTGCACCCTGTATGTAGTGCAATCTAGAGTCCTGCCCCCTGTACATAGCACACTCCAGAGTCTTGCCCCCTGTATGTAGCACACTCCAGAGTCCTGCCCCCTGCACCTAGCACACTTCAGAGCCCTGCCCCCTGTACGCAGCACACTCCAGAGTCCTGCCTCCTGCATATAGCACACACCAGAGTCCTGCCCCCTGTACGTAGCACAATCCTGAGTCCTGATCACTGTGTGTAGCACAATCATGAGTCCTTCCCCCTGTACATAGCATACTCCAGAGTCCTGCCCCCTGTACATAGCATACTCCAGAGTCCTGCCCCCTGTACTTAACTCACTCCAGAGTCCTGCTCCTTGTACAAAGCACACTCCAGAGTCCTGTCCCCTGCATGTAGCACACTCCAGAGCCCTGCCCCCTGTACGTAAAAAACTCCAGAGCCCTGCCACCTGCATGTAGCACACTCCACAGTCCTGCCTCATGTACGCAGCACAGTCCAGAGTACTGCCCTCTGTATGTAGCACACTCCAGAGTCCTGCTCCTTGTACGGAGCACACTCCAGAGTCCTGCCCCCTGTATGTAGCACACTCCAGAGTCCAGCACTCTGCATGTAGCACACACCTGAGTCTTGCCCCTATCTATAGTGCACTTCTGAGTCCTGCACCCTGTATGTAGCACAATCCTGAGTCATGCCCCCTGTACGTAGCACAACCCTGTGTCCTGAACCTGTGCATAGCACTATCCTGAATCCTGCCCCCTGCACGTAGCACACTCCAGAGTCCTGCCCCCTGCATGTAGCACACTCCAGAGTCCTGGCCCCTGCATGTAGCACACTCCAGAGTCCTGCCCCTGCACGTAGCACACTCCAGAGCCCTGCCCCCTGTACGTAGAACACTCCAGAGTCCTGCTTCCTGCATGTAGCACGCTCCAGAGTCCTGCCCTCTGCATGTAGCACACTCCACAGTCCTGCCTCATGTACGCAGCACAGTCCAGAGTACTGCCCTCTGTATGTGGCACACTCCAGAGTCCTGCTCCTTGTACGGAGCACACTCCAGAGTCCTGCCCCCTGTATGTAGCACACTCTAGAGTCCAGCACTCTGCATGTAGCACACACCTGAGTCTTGCCCCTATCCATAGTGCACTTCTGAGTCCTGCACCCTGTATGTAGCACAATCCTGAGTCATGCCCCCTGTACGTAGCACAACCCTGTGTCCTGAACCTGTGCATAGCACAATCCTGAGTCCTGCCCCCTGTACATAGCACACTCCAGAGTCCTGCCCCCTGCATGTAGCACACTCCAGAGTCCTGCCCCCTGCATGTAGCACACTCCAGAGTCCTGCCCCTATCCATAGTGCACTTCTGAGTCATGCACCCTGTATGTAGCACAATCCTGAGTCCTGCCCCCCTGTACGTAGTACAATCCTGAGTCCTGACCCCTGTGCATAGCACAATCCTGAGTCCTGCCCCCTGTACATAGCACACTCCAGAGTCCTGCCCCCTGCATGTAGCACACTCCAGAGTCCTGCCCCCTGCATGTAGCACACTCCAGAGTCCTGCCCCTATCCATAGTGCACTTCTGAGTCATGCACCCTGTATGTAGCACAATCCTGAGTCCTGCCCCCCTGTACGTAGTACAATCCTGAGTCCTGACCCCTGTGCATAGCACAATCCTGAGTCCTGCCCCCTGTACATAGCACACTCCAGAGTCCTGCCCCCTG
>BLSH010394452.1:96648-111253 GCA_018402905.1 Glandirana rugosa
ACATGTCTCCCGTCCTGAGACCTAACGTGTTGTATGTCCCACGTCCTGAGTATTAACACGATGTATGTCCCACGTCCTAAGTCTTCACGTGATACCTGTCCCCGTCCTGACTCCGCACAGTATGTAGCACATTCCAGAGTCCTGCCCCCTGTACTTGGCACCCTCCAGAGTCCTGCACCCTGCATATAGCACACGCCTCAGTCCTGCCCCTGTCCATAGTGCACTTCTGAATCCTGCACCCTGTATGTAGCACAATTATGAGTCCTGCACCCTGTATGTTGTGCAATCCAGAGTCCTGCCCTCTGTACATAGCACACTCCAGAGTGCTGCTCCCTGTATGTAGCACGCTCCAGAGTCCTGCCCCCTGTACGTAGCACACTCCAGAGTCCTGCCTCCTGCATATAGCACACACCTGAGTCCTGCCCCTATCCATAGTGCATTTCTGAGTCCTGCACCCTGTATGTAGCACAATCCTGAGTCCTGCCCTCCGTACGTAGCACAATCCTGAGTCCTGACCCCTGTTCATAGCACAATCCTGAGTCCTGCCCCCTGTACATAGCACACTCCAGAGTCCTGCCCCCTGCATGTATGCACACTCCAGAGTCCTACCCCCTGTACGTAGCACAATCCTAAGTCCTGCCCCCTGTACATAGAACAATCCTGAGTCCTGCACCCTGTACATAGCGCAATCATGAGTCCTGCGCCCTGTATGTAGTGCAATCCAGAGTTCTGCCCCCTGTAAATAGCACACTCCAGAGTCTTGCCCCCTGTATGTAGCACACTCCAGAGTCCTGCCCCCTGCATGTATGCACACTCCAGAGTCCTACCCCCTGTACATAGCACAATCCTAAGTCCTGCCCCCTGTACATAGAACAATCCTGAGTCCTGCACCCTGTACTTAGCGCAATCATGAGTCCTGCGCCCTGTATGTAGTGCAATCCAGAGTCCTGCCCCCTGTAAATAGCACACTCCAGAGTCTTGCCCCCTGTATGTAGCACACTCCAGAGTCCTGCCCCCTGCACGTAGCATACTCCAGAGCCCTGCCCCCTGTACGTAGCACACTCCAGAGTCCTGCCCCTTGTACATAGCACACTCCAGAGTCCTGCCTCCTGCATGTATCCCACTCCAGAGTCCTGCCTCATATACGCAGCACACTCCAGAGTCCTGCCCCTTGTATGTAGCACATTCCAGAGTCCTGCCCCCTGTACTTGGCACCCTCCAGAGTCCTGCACCCTGCATATAGCACACGCCTCAGTCCTGCCCCTGTCCATAGTGCACTTCTGAGTCCTGCACCCTGTATGTAGCACTCAATTCAGCTGCACCTACCCTTTCATGCGGGGTGCTCCCCCTGTGGGGGGGTTATGGTGGGGACATTGTTGAGCCCTGGTTGACACCATCAAGTGCACTGTGGCAGGCTAGACAGGAGAGCTTGATGTGCTAGCCTTCCAAGTGTCTACTGCTCTGTCCTGCTCGTGCTGTCACTCCACAGCAGCAGGACAGAGCAATGTGGCAGGCTAGGGGTGGAGAGCCACTCCGATGAGGCGGTGCAGTAAAACACAGGGGGGTGACACCATGTTTTACTGCACCAGGTGACACCAACCTTAGTGACACCACTACTGTAAGGAAAGGCACCAAGAATGAGGAGAGAGGGATGGAGACCTTCAATGTAAAATGTATGATGCCACGGCGATCTGACTGGAAGTGGGAGCGGGTACCTGTCAAAATCAGGTACCCCCCCAGAAAAAAGACATCCCAAATATTGGAGTGGGGGGGTGGAGTGAAACTTACCCTTTTGGGTGAAGTTCCACTTTAATGTTTTACATAGCTATACCTACCAAAGGACCAGCCTGAAGTAATTTAGCAGGATTAATTTTCTCACTAAAGTTCCACTTTAACATGAAGTGTCAGCTGATGTAATTATCGTAGCTGTATTTAAAAACATTATTTTTTTTTTACAAAAAAGGCATAACTTAATTTAAAGGTGTTTCTTTATATATGCATAAAGTTAATTGTTAATATATTGTATATATAATACAGCATAGGATGCAACTTTCATTTTAACTTCTTTTTTATGTTTTGTCTTATCCAGTTAACTTTTTGGCTTCATGTACACAGGACTTTAAAAAAGGTCAGTAGCTTATCTCAGTGTTTTTTTCAGCTTTTACCGGCGTTTTTAAAGGGCCAGCGTTTTTTTTTTTCAATTGATCTAAAATGTCCATAAACGTTGGGGATCGACGTTCAGCCACTTTTTTTTGCGTTTTTGGGCGTTTTTGAGCATTTGAACATTTTTAAAGCTGAAAAGCGTCTCTCAGCACCCTCTGGTCTTGGGGTTTTTTTTACAGCTCAAAAACGTCACTGCTAAAAACAGTTGATAACAGCCTATGTGTGCATGGACACATAGGATAACATGATGGAGGGTTTATTGACTGTAGAAAAAAAACGTCTGCAGCTAAAAACGGCAGCTGTAAAACAGTCAAAAAATGTCCTGTGTGCATGAGGGCTTAAGGTTTTGCCTTTTATATTGTTGAATAGACACTTCATATTGTTACAGAATGATGCTTTTCAAACACAAAGCATCAATTTTTAAATGTTCAATTCACTGAAAACAATTAGTTACCTCATCAGGTATCTCACTGTTCTCGAGGGAGTGGGGCGTGACCGGATGTCTGAGTGAGCCGCTGCCTGTGTGCTGATCCTGGCTCTCTCCCAGCGCAATCCTTCATGCCGGAATCCTGATAGTCCCGCCCGCCTCAGTGGGGGAGACGCTCTGACTGAGCTACGGACGGACCGAATGCAACAACCGGCCCTAGCAGAGGTTCGGCGGGACGGACACACCTTCCATCACTCGCTACACGGAGACCAGGGGTGAGGGGAGTCCGGTGGCGGTGCACGTGGCAGCGCACGCCTCCTCCATTCTGAGCATGGAGGTGCCGCCATCCTGAATAGAGGAAGAGGTGCTGCTGATTAAATCTAACGGGGAAACCGTGAGTAGAAGCTATATTGCCACACTGACTGAGCCGGTTGTGGAAATCCGGATGGTGCGGGAGATAGGTGGCACTGATTGTTATCTGTTTTTGACTCTCCTTTCCTCAGCCATGGGAGTTGATTAAGATCCCCTGATTGACTTATGTTCTAATCCTCTGCTGGTAGTATAACCCTTCATAGCCACAACGTCCCCTAACCTGCACATATAGAGGTGTATCGTGGTCTGGGTGCGCTCTGGATATTGATAGCATACAGACGGGAGGTGGGTGAGACAACTTATGGTGAAATACCCGGGGGATGTTAGCTTATTAATCCACGTTATAGGCTATGTTATAGGCGGCAGGTCTCCGCTACTTGTTTGGAAAAGGTAGTAAGTGACAGGAACACTTTACCATATACCAAAACGTCCATCAGTTAACCGCATTTTGAAAACCATGGTAAAAAAGAAAATAGATGATACATCACTACAAGAACCCCCCAGTCAAAAAGTTGTTAAAGAAAGAGTAAAAACAAGTCAGACTGTGACTGCAAAACTGGAGAAATTTGCCCACTCCCCGGCTAAGTCTCCAATCAAGGGGGGGGCACCAATCCCAAAGTAAACCACCACAGGGTGGTAGTCCGGGGCAGAAAAGCTTAGGTCACATGACTAAAGAAAGGGGGTTAGCCACTGGCGGGGTGGATACCGCCAGTGGGGACCATACAGACGCTCCATCCCTTTCTGCAGCAGATGTCCTGCCTGAGCCGGAACCTACATTGAGGGAAGTGCTAGCGGCAGTAAATGCCTGTAAATCTACCCTACAAGCCCTATGGGACCAGATGAAAGGCATTAAGGATGAAATCTCTCAAGTGCATCAGGAAATCCATAAGATAGAGGAAAGAACAACAAAGACGGAAGAGAGGATCAGCACAATAGAGGATGAGTTGAACCCCCTAAGTGCTGATGTACAAATCCTGAAGGAGAGAATTGATTCATACACTGCTAAATTAGACGATATGGAGAATAGGCTCCAGAGAGAGAATGTAAGGATAGTGGGTCTCCCAGAGCAATATCTCGTTTTCTCTTCCCCATCGTTTCCCCTTTCCCCTTTTTTTTTTTTTTCTTTTTTTTTCTGGGAGTAGTGTGGGAACTGCACAAAGTAATGAAGGAATATAGGAGTGCGAAGATGTGGGGGATTGTTATATTTTTGTATGTTAGTATAATTTGCGAGTTGGGGGGATAGGGAGAGAAGGGAGGGACGGGACGGGTATGCACGTGTGGATGCGGCTCACTTGAGAAAGGGAAAGTCACTCACAAAGCCCCGAGAGAGGGCCTGGATAGGTGGGGAAAGAGGGGTGGGTATAGCAGTTGCATGGGAGGTGTGAGATGTGTATGTGGGAGATGGATTATGTATAATTTAAAAAAAAAACTAAAAAAAAAAAAAAAAAAAGGCACTGTTCTCACCTTGGGGCATGCTATGGAGTATTGTTGGATGTTTGTAGATACCTAACAAAAAATGGAATGCACTAAGCTGAAAGCATCTCGCTGGACCCTTGCCTGCAGGTGCAGAATACTGAATTACTAGTTTTACGTAGACTTAAAATTAATTACAGCTTTGTAATCCTTACATTATTAACCACTTCAATACCAGGCACTTAGGACACTTCCCGCCCAGACCAATTTTCAGCTTTCAGTGCTGTTGCGATTCGAATGAGAATTGCGCGGTCGTGCGACGCTGCACCCAAACAAACTTTTTGTCATTTACACTGTGATCAGCCCTGATTGGTCACGGCTGATCACATGGTAAAAGGCTTCGGATCAAAGCCTTTTACCTCGGTCGGTAGTGCGGTGGGTCAGAATGACCCACGGCACTACCGATCGCCGCGATGCGCGCCCCCAGGGGCGCGCAATCGCGCATTATCCTGAGGACGTCAATAGACGTCCAGTCAGGATAATGAACCCCCCGCCCGGACGTCATTTGTCAATGCGCCGGGCGGGAAGTGGTTAAATATATTTTTTATTACAAGCAGTGTAAATGTCATCTTGCGTGCTGGCAAGAATGAAGTTGATAGGAGGAGACAGCAGAGTGACAGAGAGTATAGATAAGAATCTTAAATCAGAAAGTATGTTGCACTAGCAAGCTATCTCACATAAAATAATAATAAACATATATGTGACAGTCCAGTGAGTTTAGTGAAAGTCCATGTAAACGATCAATGATTGATTGTGAAAAACATCCACCGTATCCAGAAAAGATATCTTATGAACATGTGTAAAGCAGTCCAATAAAATAGTTAAAATCCATGTGAAAATAATTGATTGTAGAAAACATCCACCATATACCACCACCAATGTGATAACACAGCATCCACCTATTAGTGTATACTCTTACCAGAGCCCCGTGACTACCTATTACGGGGGGTCAGGGAACACTTAAGTGGACAAAGCCTCCACTGGGCAACCGGCATTCAAACTCCAGATAGAGATCTGGTCACAGCAACTTGGATATAAGATTCTAGATAGATGGAGTGCGCATGTGCGGGAGCTCTGGGATGGCCGCTTAGCACGGAGCTCCGCACCATCGTCTGCCCGGGACCCTCCTAGCTAGCACGTACAGAGGCCAACTCACGGGAAGCTGGAAGCCCTCTGCCCCAGCTACCCCCCGCTACATTGGGGCATCTCTCCGGGACCGAGAGAGGCAGTGGCGCTGAAGATCCGGAGCCGGAGCACACCTCGCGGGTGCACCAAGATGGCCGCGGCCTAACAGAGTTCCTGGTCCACCTAAGACCCAGGTAACAACCTTTAAGCCCCAAAACCGGACCAAGCCACACTATGGGGCAGGCGGACTATACAGCAAGGTGGCTAGCACAAAATTGTAATGCCTAATTGTGACTGTCAGTCCTTAGTCGCCCAAGCGGGTGAACCAAGATGGCCACCGCATAGGCCTAAATGACGATGCATTAAACCCTCTGAGAATCTGCTGGCTCTCCAGCCTAATCCACGGCTTGCAAGGAAACCTCTGAGCTCTTGGGAGTTCTCCCCTAGTCTATCACCCATATACAAAGAGGGCTGGTGGTCTGTTCTCTCCATACACCTCCAGCAGGGTCTAATTGAATAGTATTACAGGTTTAAACACGGAGACCACCGTTTATTACATTCAGCATTCCAATAAAGGTCCACACTTTCTAATTGATAAGACTCTCTCCTCCTTTCATGTCTGGGCCTGCAGCCAAAAAGGACCTAAGTCTACTATTTACTATGGCATCCCCACAAGGGTACTTAGGGGTGTCCAAGGCCCCAGGGATGGCTTCAGGAGGCCCGGAAAGCCCTTACACAGAGGGTCCCCTCCCTGAAACGCCAGGATCCTCAGGTTATCCTGATCCTAGACCGGTGATATCCCCGGCTATTCTCAATTTTGCTCAGGCGCTGAAGGGAGGGCAGCCCCTGCCCACAGCCCCCTCACCCTCTTCCACAGAGTCTCTACTGGGGAGGTTCCAGGGGGAAATGACATCCCCACAGTTAGACCCGAATACCCCCTCATCGGCTACTCCGTTCCTTCCCAATCAAGACCTGTCCTTACAAGTGGAAGGTCTCTACAATAAATTCTCGGCTCTCCTTGAACGTGGACTAGCTAACACGATTGCCACCATAACAGGGGAAATCAAATCGGACTTCCAAATGTTAGGACACAGGATTGAAGCGATTGAGAACAAGCTGGAAACCACCGCAGCAACTTCAAATCAGAATTCAGACCTACTCTGTTCCCTGCAGGACCAATTGGACACAGCCCTCTCCAGAATTGACGACCTGGAAAACAGATCTAGACGATATAATTTCAGGGTGAGGGGCCTGCCGGAAGAGATTAAGGACATTCCAGAAGCAATTCACAACCTGATCTCCAACTTACTCCCGGATACACCAAAACATCGTCTGGAACTGGACAGAGCACACAGGGCCTTGGGCCCCCCTCGTAAGGATGGTGCTCCGAGGGATGTAATAGTCAAACCCCACTTCTACGCCATAAAAGAAGGGATCATGAAACAATCCCGAATCACAGACAAGATCCTGTGCAAAGGGCACCAGGTCCAGATTTTTGCTGATCTAGCTCCGTCAACCATACAGAAGCGAAGAGCTCTCAAACCCCTTCTGTCTGTCCTGTCCGAAAAGGAGATCAAATATAAATGGGCCTTCCCGTTTGCCGTCAAATTCTCCCTCAAGGGCAAGGAATACGCTTTCTCCTCCCTTCATGAGGGGGAGAAACTTCTCCTACATCTAAACCTGATCTCCCAAGAATCTAGTATGGACACTTCCAACTTTCCTAGCTCTTCAAAGAGGCAAACTCCAACAAGTCCCAGAACACCTCTTTGGAAAAAAGCTAAGTCAAAACGGGCTAAAGAAAATGGGCCTCCCTGAGGAGGCATCTAAATTTTCACCTTTTGGTTTTCTGAATTTCCCCTCATCACAGTGCGGAGGGCTTTTTACTTTGCCCTATCCCTCTTGACTAAACCTTCTTTCCTCAGGGCTTCATTAACCCCCCCTTTTTTTTTTTGAGGATGGAAGGTCTGTGATCTGGAGACAGCTTCCCTATTTTTTGAAAATTTTCATCGGCTAACGGATTTCTCAGCACAGTACCCCTCTGGCATCTTCTACCAAATTCCTCTGGATATATGCCTGATCCTTGCTCACCGTTATAAAACTTAGGTCAGTGAAGGGGTACACCTATCAAAGCCTTCTCTAATCCCTATACCAAACTACCGTTAACCTAAAGGTCAGATTCGTGAAGTGGTCCCCCCTTACAGAAGAATCGGACACCCCTCTCTAAAGTGGGGAATCCCCCTTTGCTGGTTTTCTTGAAGGGTCTTCTGACATTCCTCCCTTTCTGGGAGGAACTCACGGACTCAGCTCAGTCTTTGGACTTGCATTAGTTTGAATGTCCTCCTCACCTCCCCATTCCATGGGAGGGAGAGGTAGACTATTTTTATAGTTGTTTTTCTCAAGTTTAAAGTTTGGTCTTTGCTAATTCTCTACAAGTGTTTTTAAGGGCCTCTGGGCGGGCGATGGTCCCCCTGCGCCTCCGCCCCTCTCCTCCTGTCCATTATAGACAGAACGGAGACGGGCAGTCTGGTTATTATAACCAGACAATATGATAAATTACAAAGGGTACCCTTGGGGCTCTATATTTTCTCCCCCCTTGGTCATTCCTCCCTTTGTAGGAGAAAATGGCTCTTTTTAGAGCCAAGCAGCTTTCTTTCCTGGTTTGCTAAAATGAGTATGCATTTTGTTCATTTCTCTGTCCTCTTGTCCCTTTTCTTCTCTCTTCTTTTCCCCATTTCCAGGGTGACTGTTGCTTCAACTTTGGAGTACAAGATCTCCTAGATATTCTGTTAACGATGGCTGACCCACCTAGAAGCCCTTTAAAGGTCGCAACCCACAATGTTCAAGGTCTAAATTCCCCCATTAAACGGAAAAAAATAGGAGATCACTTCAAAACATTGAAATTGGATATAATTTTGCTTCAGGAGACCCACTTCCCTTCTAGTTATAATCCTAGATTTTTTCACTCTCACTTCCCTCAATCTTTTTTTGCTAGTGGCGAATCAAAAACGAAAGGAGTAGCGATACTCTTCTCTAAAAAATGCAATTTTAAATGCACTTCCGAAGTGAAGGACCCGGAGGGCAGATTCATTTTAGTAAAAGGCACCCTAGACGAACAAATGATCTCTATCATCTCTTACTATGCCCCAAATAGAGGTCAATACAACTTCTTCAAGAAAATGTTAGAAGCCCTTTTCCCATTGTTAGAAGGTAATATTATAGTTGGGGGAGACTCAAATGTAGCTTTCGACCAATCACTGGACAAATCAAGACCCTGTGGTAGCCAACTGCTTCACCCATCAAGAGAAAGCCTCAGAGTAGCCAAGCTCCTTCAATCTTACAATTTAATTGACGTTTGGAGGGATAAACACCCATCCAAAAGGGATTTTACACATTTCTCTAGCCCTCACAATTCTTATTCAAGGATTGACCATCTGCTCACTCCGGGCTACACACTTCCTTCCATCATGGATGCCCACATATATGACACGGTCCTCTCTGACCATTCCCTAGTAACGATGCAAATCCGACTCAAATCGCACTTTTTCCCAAAACCGCACTGGAGACTCAATGAGTCCCTACTCTCGGATCCCATCATTACTAGTGAAATAGACAAAAGCCTTCAGGAATTTTTCACCTTTAATGTAACGGATACCTCCTCAGGGGAAACTATCTGGGCAGCACATAAATCCTTCTCTAGAGGGAAATTGATTCAAATAGCTTCTAGATTAAAACGAGAAAGAGGTCTAGCTATTCTAAAACTAGAAGATTCCTATAAGGCACTTAAAGCAGAACACAAGTCTAACCCTTCTAATACTCTCCTTGACAAATTGAACAAAGCTAAATTGGAACTGAATTTGGCTCTGACAACCAGGGCAGAAAAGGCCATTTGTTGGTCCAAAAACAAATGTTATATTTATGACAATAAAATGAGTTCGCTTCTAGCTAGGAAGCTCTCCCCCAGGATCAGAAACCTCAATTTTCCCAAAATTAGATCTAATGGTAACCCCCCCTCTTCTAATCCAGTTAAGGTCTTAGGGGCATTCCAAAAGTACTATGAGGATTTGTACAGCCCAGGGACTGACGAAAACGCTGATAGCATTCACAGTTTTCTGGAAGGGGTCCTCCTTCCTTCCCTCTCTATCGAACATAAAATCCTCATGGATAAACCGGTATCAGAGGAGGAAGTGATGGAGGTTATAAAAAGCCTCAAACCTGGCTCGGCTCCGGGTCCAGATGGATTCTCAGGTCCCTATTATAAAACTTTCTCCAAAACCCTAACTCTATCGTGAAGGGGGATCCAATTGAGAAACACCTGAACACAGCGTACATCACTGTAATCCCTAAACCAGAGAAAAATCCGGAGGATGTAGACAACTATCGCCCTATATCCCTCATTAATAATGACCTTAAACTCTTAACCAAAATTATGGCAAATAGATTGGCTACGTTCATTAACCTTTACATTAACAAAGATCAAGTAGGTTTTATTCCATCCCGCCAGGGTCCAGACCAGATTAGAAGGGCAATCAATCTGGTTTCCATACTCCAATCCAACTGGCCAGGGGGTCCAACTCAAAAGGGAATGCTGCTCTCTCTAGACTTACGCAAAGCGTTTGACTCAATCTCATGGCCCTACCTATTCTCTGTATTGCGATTATGGGGTTTCGGTGACAGATTCCGGGGACTGATAGAGTCCCTCTATTCTTCCCCACAGGCCTTGATCAAGATTCAAGGCTTCTATTCTAACTCCTTTCCGATCAGAGCAGGTACGAGGCAGGGCTGTCCGCTCTCCCCACTACTCTTCGCTATTGCGATAGAGACCCTTGCCAATGCCATAAGAAATAACCCAAACATCAAAGGAGTCTCCTGTGGGAGTCAGGAACACAAATGTGGGCTATTCGCGAATGACTTACTAGTCTTTGTTACATCCCCTCATACTTCGCTTCCCTCTCTCTGCCAGCTCCTCAATCAGTTTTCCACGGTCTCGGGGCTCCAGGTTAATTACTCCAAATCCCAAGCGCTTAATATCTCGCTACCGCAGGAGACTGTTCTCGATCTCAAATCCCACTTCAAATTCAAATGGAGCGACTCCTCAATTACCTACCTAGGAATTAATTTGACATCTAAATACGAAACACTCTATAACTCCAATTATCCACCCTTATTCCGTAAACTAGAGGCAGACCTTACTTCCTGGTCAAAGCAAAACATTTCCTGGCTAGGTAGAATTAACTCAGTCAAAATGACTTTGCTCCCCAGACTGCTTTACCTCTTTCGTTCGCTACCCGTCCCTGTACGTAAGGAGCATCTAAACTCTTTCCAGGGCAAAATCCTCAAATTCATCTGGGGCAACAAGGGCTACAGGATTCCTCAACATTCCCTATTTTTAAGTAGGCGAAGAGGGGGTGTGGGTTTACCAAATCTGTATAAATACTATCAGGCAGCTAGACTAGCACAAATTTCTTCAGTTTACTCCAGACAGGAAAAGCAGGACTGGCTACGGATTGAAAGGGAAGCAACCCCTAGGCACACCTTGGATTATCTCTATGGTGCAACCCCAAGGATAGACCCCCCATTTTGGCCCCCACCTTGTCCAATGAACTAGCTTCATGGGACAAGGTTAAACGGAACCCATTTTTGATCTCTTCGATCAAACCCTTAGCTCACCTTTTTAATAATCCAGAATTCCCTCCGGGACTTAACATCAAGGCTTTTCAGTGGTGGCTAGATAAAGGCCTCTTTCGTATAGGCCACTTTTTCAATTCTAGAGGTCCATTAACTCACAAACACTGTGTTGAGGTCTTGGAACTCCCGGCCTCGGAAACATTTAGATTTTTTCAAATTTCGAACTTCCTCCATAAACTCTGGAAAGAAAAATCTCTGCCACCATCCATTACAACCTATGAACAGTGGTGTGGCCAGCCATCGATACAGAAGGGAGGTATCTCACTCATTTACGAAGCACTCACTCTCTCGAATAATAAAGCAGCCTTTATGACTAAATGGGAAGGGGACCTTCAATTTGAATGGGATCTTGACAAATGGCATTCGGCCTGCTCTAGATCCTTCAAGAACATCCTTAACACCACTATGTCAGAAGCTAGTCTGAAAATCATGATGAGATGGTACCTAACCCCGGCCAGAATTCATAAATTTTCACCTAATCATGACCCATCTTGCTTCAGGGGTTGTAAACTCCAAGGCACCTTAGCCCATATATGGTGGGAATGCCCCAGGATTAGAACATTTTGGACAAAAATCTATCGCATTATTTACAAGGTCACAGGCCTCAAACTTCCGAGATCCCCCACCATCGCCCTTCTAAACGACCTCATCCCCGATGCCACCAGAGCCGACAGAAAACGAATCCATTTTATCCTCTTAGGAGCTAAAATTACGATTGCAAGAGCCTGGAAGCAGGACAGGGTCTCCCTGAAAGCAGCTATTAAGAAAATTTCCTAGCTTATGGTACAGGAAAAGATGGCCAGCACTTTATAGGATAACCTAAATAAATTTGAATCAATTTGGGAACCTTGGGCAAACTTTGTGGGAGTCCCCTTAACACCCTAGCCTTTCATCTATTTGTCTTCCTCGAGCTGGGTTAGGAGCAACGGTCACCCCCTCACTTCCTCTTTCCCCTCCGACTCTACTTCCTTCTCTTCACTTTCTCTTTCCCACTTTCCAATCTCTTCTTTTTCTCTGGACATCATGATAATATTGGTTCTTCACTACTGACTGCAATTTAGAGGTTTATGTTTACGTTATAACACCAGAACTGTTAGAGGGCAGTGAGGTTTGTTTTGGATATAAGAGGTATTCCTTGTTTATCCCTCCTTTGGTCCCAGGGCCGCCTTTTGCCAGGTGACGTGCTACGGAGGGTGGGTTCTCCCCTCTTTTTCCTTGGCACAGTGAGTTCCCATGGGGGTGCCAGGGGGGTGAACAGCCTGTCTCTGGGATTCCTTCGGAGGGAGCACAAGGTGGGGGGAGGGAGGGGGGCGCCTTGACCATATTGCCCCGAAAGGGGTGGGGGTCTTGGGGTGCCACTTCTTTCCCACACATACGAAGGCCTCGGTTGCCCTCTTTAACTCTTTACTCTTAATTCTCAGCTTTATTTTCTTTTGATTCTCTATACTGGTTATATTATGCTTCAATTAAACTTTCTAAGACCAGTTAGACAGTTTGTATTGTTTAAGCCCTCTTCGGGTCAAAAGCTTTCCACATTTTTGCAAGACAAAGGTTTTCATTCACTCTCAGGTGTTTTTATAACCATCTTTCTTCAGAAGTAGCAACCTCTGATAATTTAAGATGTTTGGAAATGTATTGTTTTGTATGTACAAAATTCAATAAAAATGTATTGAAAGATTCTAGATAGATGTAAATCCTCTCAACAGGTATATCCAGTGCATAGAAGTGAAAAGGCCACAATAGTGTAATACCGTTTAGTATGGTAGATTTAATAAAAAGTATTGCACTTACATTTAGGCGAACAAAGAAAAGCATCAAACAGCATAAAAAACATGGCTTGGGAAAACAGCACACCCGCCCGACCGGTTTCGTCACAATGCTGACTTCTTCCGGGGTAGGGGGAGGGGAATCTGCAAGCTCTCTCTCTCCCTTTCTCCCTCACACATACCCCAAGGGAAGTAAGGGAGGGGTCACACAGACACTTTTAACCCTTATAATGTTGAACTTACTTAGACCCACAAACATAAGTAGCAAAACTTATTTTACAAATCATCCATACTTAGCACCTTTCTGTCTTAATTCGGGTAACATTGTCACATTTACCACAGACTAAACAACATGCATTCATCAGTCTTAATACAAGAAACATTTGCTTTCCCTGAGTTTTTCACCTGTTGCAGTCTTCTGCTCATCTTTTCTAAACCTCAGGAAAGATAACTGTTCGGAAACTGCCTGCTGTCCAGAGTCCAACGCCTTTTTTTCCTGTTTCAATTTGAAGCTTCTGATAGCAAAACCATTCCACTTGTACATCAGTCGTTTGCTCCATTTTATCAAAGCAAGACAATTCATTCACCAACTGGCAAGGATAATAATAAGTGGGACTCCAATGTCCAGATGTGGGCACCCAATTCAGGAATTGGCTCCTATTTTGATCATTTGGCACATTTCTCTTAACCAAGCTAAGCAACTGATGCATGTTCTACACTTTCTGAATGTACTATGGTTTACAGTACAAAACACAGTAATAAACACAGCACAAACAATCTAGCACAATCTTGGCACGTTCCATTCTATCATTAGTATCTCTGGTTCACACAAATCAAAAATCACACTTCTGATGCCAAATGTTTTATCATGGTTACGTGAGACATCACACAAACACTTGCACATATATAACATTTAATTGGGCAATGAAAGATATAGTAACAGACGAAACAATGTAATAGCATCAAAAGAATATATAAAGAAACTTAGCTGCAGGTAGAATATGGATGCACTTCCAAGGAGTCCCCACCAGAAATAACAGCTTGGCAGATGATGAAGACAGACACGTGCATGTCACAGTTCTGTAGAGACTAATTAGTCCAAATTTTGGCTCTAGTATATACAGGAGTAATTGGTATATCTTACCAATCATAAATTCATGGAAAGCAACATTACCTTTTAAAGAAGACAACACAGTTCCTGAAGGGACTTGGTCAGCTGGTTAGTTCATAATCACATTCCTAGAATATGAAGTAATCTAAAGTAACCAGGCTTAAGATACATTCTTATGTATTGGTGAGCCATATTAATAAAGAAATATACCATTTCTCCATCACCTAGTCAAACCCCTGATTTAATGCCAATGAAATATTGTGGGGGGTTAGGGATGGGAATTTGAAAGAGACAATTCACAGAAGAAAACCCACAAACATCATGCAGCTGATGGAATTTTGCACGGAGGAGTGGTCAAACTTTACCTGGTTAATGTCAGAGACCAGTGAGCAGGTTTGAAGTTATGCAAAATGCCAAAAAATAAGTTATTTTTTCTGAAGGAACAATACCAGTTTCTGGAGCCAAGGGTATACTGTGCACCAG
>BLSH010394469.1:862-11147 GCA_018402905.1 Glandirana rugosa
TCAAGAATAGTCTTGTTCTATTCCTTCCATTCTGAATTAAATTCGTCCCTTTATAATTTCTCTCAATTTTCACTATATTACTATACGTACACAACACATGTTTACCCTTTGTACGTTCACTAAAATCTATTAACACATACAAACAAACACTTACGACCTTGAACATCATGATACTCACGGGTCACGTCGACACTGGGGGAGGGTTTCTTACAGGACCTACTCCGAAATCATCGTTCGTGTGTTACTACCCTGACGTGCATATAGTATTGTTTTACACGACTCGCTTGCTTAGATTACTATTTGTTGCTTAAATTAAGTCTTACCTTCCTTATCTTGTTCTGATAAGAACTCTGTTGTTGGGGGACAAATGGTCTCCTTTGAAAGTTTCCTCTTCCCCTGTAGCCCCCTCTTCCTTTGAGTTTCTGAAGTCTACCTGGGTTCCCCCCTGGGGCCTGACCCTGGTAATGTGTGATGACTACCTTTTCCTTTTACTGTGATCCCGTACTTCACATACTGTAGCGTCTATGATCAAAACGGGCAGCCATAGTGCTCATCCCATATTTCCTCTCTGACAACATATCAAGTATTCTGTGCCATATAAGTGAACTCTCTCCCGTGTCATCTATGACTAAAGGTTTTGGTGTGTAGCGTTGGATGAATCAGCACCATATTGGGTCCCGTCTCGTGTATGTGAAGTACTTAAGATGTCAGTCAAATCTGCTGCATCAGTGAATCTGACCAACAGAGGGAGCCTGAGCTGGTGGGTTCCTCAGTATGAGAATCATCAGCTTCAGCAGTCCCTATACCAGTTCCTCCCATGGCCTCACCCTGATTTGAAGGGGTCTGTACCGTAGGGGCAGCATGCTGTACTGATGTTCTCTGCGTGGTGACTGGGACTGGTGGACGGGGTGCAGTGGGAGTTTGTACAGCGTGGTGAGCAGCTGAAAAATCAATGTCATCCTTTGTGAGTCTTGGGTAGAGCTTTGCAGGCTTCGGGACATAAGGGGAAGATGGATTGGAGAGGGGGTGTGAGGGTCTATTTATTTCCGACTCACACTCATGTCATTTCTGAGAGTTTTTATTATTAGGATGTATTACAATTTTCTTCTGTTTCTTATTGTCTCTTTTATACCAATATGGGGCGTAATCAAGCCAGTTCTCTCCTCCCTTTCTCATATATTTCTTATCCCATTCTGGGTCACCCTGGTACCATGGAAAAGCCTCTCTATCACCCAAACAAAGACCTTTGATCATGTCTATATGAAAAGTGTCATTGTCACCCTCCCAGGGAAAAGGATCAACACTGCCCATTATTTCTGTCCAACCGGCTAAATTATCCACCCAGGGGTTAATATAAAGGTATCCTCCCGAGACCCGTGTTACATATGTTTTACATGTCTCACCAGGTTCGGGGGGAGGCGGTTTCGTTTCTTTGATACCCATTATTTATAAAGGTCTGAGGGGTCTATTTGTGACAGCGATTTGGGGCAGACAAGAAAAATATTTCCTGCCTGCCTTATTTGGCTTCTGAGTCCTTTCACAGTTAATCCTTCCTGGAAGGTTACCTGTGCTTGTAAGTTAAACCTCAACACTTGGAACCTCGGTTTATCCTCTCTAAATAAAAGACCCTTCCCAATTCCTTTGTGGTAACCCCCTAGTACAGTTGCTACCCAATATGTTCTGCTTCCCTGGTAACAGAATAAAACACCACTTACACATTCATGACACTTACCCAATTTACAATTCATATTCTTATACTTTAAACATCATTTCTTATGCTCTAAGCGATAGAAAAGACAAGCAAAGAGGATCTGAGATATCGGACTCAACCCGTCAGTCTATTTCAATATATGTGTACACATTTAAATTCCAGTGTTACCAAAACACCTTATTGGTCTCTCAGGACCTATTAGCCACTCAGGACTTTGTATTTGGTCTCTCAGGACCTTGTATTGGTCACTTGGGACCTTGTATTTGGTCTCTCAGGACCTAGACTCACCCAGAGTCTTTTCCGTGTTACCAGAACACTTTAAGTCTATCTCTACCCCGCACAGATCTTTTAAACTAAGGATAGTCCTGAACACAGGTCACGGTAAGGCAAAATAACATTTTAACACTTACCGGACAGTTGTCTTGACTACCCTGCCGTGACTACGCCAGTTTGTTGGGGTACCCTTTTTATAGGTCAGATAGACTGATAGCCCTGCCCGGGTTGGTCCTCGTCTCAGCGAGCTCGGAGATCGATTGGGTTGAACAGAACACAAGACAGGCAGTGGTGTTGTTCAGAAAAGATCTGATTAGTGCTTTTATTCTCTCAGTTTATATAGTCATTTTCTGCTAATCAGAAATACAGACAAGATGAAACATTTCTCATAACAATGCAATGAAGACCATAACAGAAATGATAGTCAAAATATATGACGAGAATGGACCTTGGCTATCAGATGTATAAGCGTAATTTCGGGGAAATAACATGTTTTGCTCAAACTTGCTTATCTGGTGAGAAATGTGTGTGAGAACTTCTATACAAAACTTTTAACTAGTTTGAATGGCTGCTGTAAAACAAAATGGAACTGAACAGGTATAGCAAATCACTTCATATTATTTCAGTACATAGCAAAGATGACACCCCAAAATACATTCTGCTACTCCTCCTGAGTATGGCGATACCACATGTGTGAGACTTTTACACAGTCTGGCCACATACCGAGGCTTAACATTGAAGTAGCACCGTTAGGCGTTCTACGAGCATAAATTGCACATCTCATTTCTCAACCACCTATTACAATTTTGAAGGTCCTGGAGCACCAGGACAATGGAATTGAACAAAAAATGACCCCATTTTGGAAAGCTAACACCCCAATGTATAATCTATGAGGCATAATGAGTCTTTTGAATGGTTCATTTTTTTGAGAAGTTTTTGGAAAATGTGGAAAAAAAAATGGAAACGCATTTTTTTTACACAAAGTTGTCCATTTATACGATATTTCTGACACATAGCATGTACATAGCAAAAATGGCACCCCAAATACATTCTGCTACTCCTCCTGAGTATGGCAATACCACATGTGTGAGACTTTTACACTGTTCTAGGGACATAAATCACACACATAAATTCCTGCCAACCTATCACATTGTTGAAGGCCCTTCATATTTCTAAAACATAGCATGTACAGTACATACAAATTACAAACCAAAATACATTCTGCTGAGCAAAGGGTAAGAAAGATTACCTGCGGTTTTAGTAGTGCAGTGGTCAACAGAGGAGAGCATTGGTCCAGGCAGCAGGCAGGAACGTGGACAAGCACAGCAAAACAGGCATCCTCAGGAATACTGTCCATAGTAGCCAGTAGAGATATTGGAAGCACAGTCAAATTATTGGTCCAGGTAGCAGGCAGAGATGTGGTCAGCAGCAGCAAAATGTTCGTCCATGCAGCAGGCAGGAATACTGTCCATAGCACAGGCAGCAGGCAGAGATACAGCAGGCAGAGTGCAGCCAAAAGTATTGGGTCCAGGGAGCACGCACATGGTCCATAAAAAGTCCTGGGTCAGTGCAGGCAGAGATATTGTCAGTACAGCCAAAGTATCTGTCCAGGCAGCAGGCAGGATCATCAAGCTTAGGGCCTCGGTCAAGAAAGAATGGGGGGCAGGGGTAGAGGCTTCTCCCACCCAAATCGCTTTGAAGCCTCCGGACACCAGACCCTGTTCTGGGAATTACAGAACAAAGAGAAAACCAATAACTGTTTTTCTCAAATCAGAACATCATTCTGGAGCCCCTCACATATGTGAGACCCCTGTGTAGCAGGGTGAAAGATCAGTCCAAGGGGCAGGCAAAAACATGGTCAACAGGCTGAGGTCAGTGCAGGTAAAAGGCAGAAATAGACGGTAGGCAGAGGCATAGTCAATACAATCCAGGTTCAGTTCACTTGAAAGGCAGAAACATGGCGGATAAACAATGCAGACGGCAGGCAGAGGCATAGTCCATAAACAGGCCAGGGTCAGTTCACATGGAAGGCAGTGGTATGGTTAGTCCAGGGAAATAATCAGCACAGGAATCGAAAATTGGGAAATGGCAGTCTATTTGAAATATTATTGAAATATTAATAATTTACAAGTGTATGAAAGCGTTTGAAGCATTGTCCATTGCAAAGGCCAGGATTGGAGGGACATTGGGGACAATAGAAATTGGTGTCTTTCCTAACTCCTCTTTTGCTGCACACCAGACATCTTCTTTGGCGTCTTCTTCCGGTTGTTGATGGGGCAATATGTTCAGGAAAATGGCGCTCATGCAGTCTGCTGAGACAATCGGTGCAAATGATTTCTGGGGGGGATCCTTGTGGATATATCAGGGCAGTAATGATGTCTTGAATGAAATTTAGGAAGGGGTTGGGTCGTTCTGTTGATTTCCGGTAGGTGACGTAAGCATTGTACATGGCCATGTGAAAAATGTAAACCGCAACTTTTTTGTACCAGAAGAGGGATTTTCTAGTTGGTAGATAGGGCTGCAAGATCTGGTCATTTAAATCCACCCCCCCATGAATTTATTATACTCGTGGATACAATGTGGTTTTTCTGTCTTCTTAGAAGTTCCACTGAGGTGGCATCGTGGATTGTGGACATGATGTACACGTCTTTTTTATCCCTTCACTTCATAGCCAATACTTCCTCGTTCCTGAGGCTTGCTGATTCCCCCCTTTGCAAATTTATGGTGATTAGACTCTGTGGGAAGCCCTTTCTGTTGTTTCTTGCAGTACCGCAGGCCGAAGTATCCTCCCGATATAGGTGGCGGAAAGGGGGCAAACTCGTGTAATAGTTGTCCATGTAAATATGATATCCTTTATTGAAGAGTGGGTAAGCCAATTCCCAGACAATCTTCCCGCTTATTCCCAGGTACGATGGACAATCAGGGGGCTGGAGATGGGAGTCTTTGCCTTCATATATACGAAAGGCGTGCACATATCCCGTGGAATTTTCACAAAGCTTGTTGAGCTTTACTCCATACCTGGCCCTCTTAATGGGGATGTACTGCTTCATACCCAGATGGCCTGTGAAATGGACCAGGGATTCGTCCACGGAAATATTTTGTTCAGGTATATAGAGTTCAGCAAAACTTTTAGAAAAGAAATCAATTGGGGGGGGGGGGGGGCACTGCGAGTTATTGCTGAAATGCAGGAACTGCATTATCATGTCATAAAGGGACCTGGTCATGACAGATGAAAAAATTGGCATATGGTGGACGAGGTGGGTCGACCAATATGCGTGCAGTTCATTTTTATTTGTAATCCCCATGTTGAAGGTAAGGCCAAAAAATATTTTAAGCTCCTACATGGTTAGGGGTCTCCATTCAAAAGGATGGGCATAGAAAGAGTTGGGGTTGTTCCAAATGTGTTGTTGGGCATAAAGGTTTGTCTGGTCCATGATGCTTTGCAATAGCTCATTAGGAAAAAATAGGTTAAAAAAATCAATTTCGGAAAAACCTTCCGTGTTGGCCTGCACGCCTGGCTGTTCTGTAAAAGGGGGGATTGTGGGTGACCCTGGGCTAGAAGGCAGCCACTGTGGATTTGCTAAGGAATCTGGAAGCTGGGTTTGGACCCTAATTCTTTGATGTGGGATTCCAGTGCTTGTACTGGGCCTCTCTTGTGGTCTAGCGCCGTTGGCATTTGCCGATTGGCTATTAGGATCTCTGGTGCTGCTGGTAGCTGCCTCGTCTTCAAACTGTCTTCTTTTCCAACGGACTACTTCCTCCTCAAATTCAGACGATGACACACATTCTTCGATGGGCTGGTATTCCAAATCAGAACCGTAATCGGAACTGTCACTGGTCGATGAGAGCTCCCCGCTGCTCTCATCGGTCAGGAGTAGCATATTGTATGCTTCTTCTGAGGTGTATAACCTTTTGGACATGGTGGCTGTATGACAGGTTACACTGGACTGCTCGTCAAGTACTCTGATGGACTGGCAGGTACTCTGATGGACTGGCAGGTAGTCTGATGGACTGGCGGGTACTCCGATGGACTGGCGGGTACTCCAAGGGACTGGCTGGTACTCTGATGGACTGGCAGGTACTCTGATGGACTGGCAGGTATTCTGTTGAACTGACAGGTACTTTGATGGACTGACAGATACTCTGATGGTATGGCAGGTACTCTGATGGTATGACAAGTACTCTGATGGACTGGCAGATACTCTGATGGACTGACAGATACTCTGATGGACTGACAGGTACTCTGATGGACTGGCAAGTACTCTGATAGACTGGCAGGTACTCTGATGGACTGGCAGGTACTCTGATGGACTGACAGGTACTCTGATGGACTGACGGGTACTCTGATGGAATGGCAGGTGCTCTGATTTGATGATAGGGTACTCAGATGGACTGGCAGGTACTCTGATGGACTGGCAGGTGCTCTGATTTGATGATAGGGTACTCAGATGGACTGGCAGGTACTCTGATGGACTGGCTGGTACTCTGATAGACTGGCAGGTACTCTGATGGACTGACAGATACTCTGATGGACTGGCGGTTACTCTGATGGACTGGCAGGTACTCTGATGGTGTGTCAAGTACTCAGATGGACTGGCAGGTACTCTGATGGACTGGCAGGTACTCTGATGGACTGGCAGTTTTCTCTGATGGACTGACAGGTACTCTGATGGACTGACAGGTACTCAGTTGGACTGACGGGTACTGTGATGGAATGGCAGGTGCTCTGATGGACTGACGGGTACTCCTATGGTATGGCGGGTACTCTGATGGTATGGCGGGTACTCAGATGGACTGATAGGTACTCTGATGTGATGATACTATACTCTGATGGTATGGCGGGTACTCTGATGGTATGACGGGTACTCTGATGTGAAGATAGGGTACTCTGATGTGATGATAGGGTACTCTGATGGTCTGACAGGTACTCTGATTGACTGACAGGTACTCTGATGGACTGACAGGTACTCCTTAGGGGGAGTGGGGCACAATCTGGGCACAGTAATATTGCTGAAAGTGTATTACTCACAGTTCCCCTCTTCTCCTCACACTGGATCGGTGTGTGAGGAGAAGAGCCAGGTAACAGCGCGTTACCTGTGAACTGTTTACATTTATGACCGGGTGTGATTGGACACAGCCGGTCATGTGGTAAAGAGCCATTTCATTGGCTCCTTTACCCCGATCGGGGACGGGCTGTGTCCAAGGGACAAGCCTTGTCTCCGGTCGCCATGCTGCGTGTCCCCGGGGACGCGCACGAGCCGCAGCCATGTGTGTCGACAAAGTGGCTGGCTGTGATTGGACACAGCCAGTCACGTGGTAAAGAGCCAAATCTATTGGCTCTTTACCACGATCGGGGGAGACACGACCCCCCGGCACATCCGAGATCGCCGCTCTGTGGGCCCCTGGGGGCCCGCAGTAGCGGCGAGAAGCAGCCGACGTCATATGACGTCGGCCCAGATCGATGAGCAGTTCCTGCCGACGTCATTTTAATATGACTCGGTAGGGAACTGGTTAAAAAAAAGTAGAGGGAACTTAAAGTGGATGTAAACCCGAAAAAAAAATGTAATTAATAATTCTGCCTGGTAGAGTATAGCATGTCATATCATCTGTGCCCGGTCTTGCCACAAAGAGTTAATCCAACTGTGAGCAATGAGCTTATCTTTTTTCAGGAAGAGAAAGTTCGACTAACAGGGAAATACACAGTCGATCAGCCCCTTGCTCTGTGAGTGGCAAGCAATTTGCTTATCTCCTTCACACATCAGAGAAAGTTTTACACTCCCCCCTCCCTTCCTCCTCAATGTCTCAGTATAGAGGTGGGTGGGGAGGCTTGTGACATCACAACTCCACCCATCAAACTCCAGCAAAGACAGACACCCTCTGATTTCAGAGTTTTACAGAGCTACTAGTGCTTACAGGAAGGACATTTGAAAGGTAGGTATAGATGCAGGAGGCTTGCATGTATATATACATTAATACTGTGTCATTACTTTATACTGGGTGGGTGGTGGGTTTACATCCACTTTAAGTAAAGCCTCCTCCTTTTATTATAAATGTCTGTGTTATTGGAATTAGGGTGTGATATTGATATTATCACTTTATTCATTTCTGATACAATGTTAAGAATTTTATTAATAATATAGAGATATTGTAATTGGTTTAGACAACCTTTGGTTGGAAATACAGGTTATTAGGAAAATATGTAATATGGGGTTACTTTAGCTTAGTATAAGTTGTTATTAATTATAATGCAGCTATCATAATATTTTTGGTTTTATTATTTGTTATTTTTGAAATCCAAAGCAGAGTATGTGGATTATAAATTATGTGTTTTTTTCCTTGTAAGTGCTAAAGAAAACCTTTACATTTACAGACATCTCCATAGCCTCACTATATGGTTATTATTGATTATGTTATGACATCAGGAAAATAATGTCAAATGGAAACTAAGGACTTGTGTTATCTCGCTGAAACTAACAGAGCAAGCCAAGCGAGTTTGTAATATAGCCAGGGAAAGGTTTTTGGTTTATGAAACTAGAGGCTATATTCTAAAAAAGAAAAAAAAAAGTGTTGATGGTGGAAAAATGCTTTTTTGAGTGAGTGAGTAAATTGATGGCCAGTGGATGAATGTACGAGAGGGTGTTTTATTATGTTACCAAATACAAGAAAACAAGACATAATAATATAACAGCGTTGGAATTAATTTGGGTTATGTGAAATAGGTGCATAAGATTTAACACTTTAATCATTGTTGTTAGACAACTAATAACACTGCATTCTCTGTGTGCCTTAAAATGTATACCAGTAAGTGTTTTTGTCTCTGCTCCTACCCTAAGAGTAGATGTTCATAAAAAAAAAAAAAATTGGATATTAAGCCTAATACCTATATATATTTACAAAAGTTGAACTAGAAGTTTGCTAATGAGATTTTAGTTAAGAAAATGTGAAATTATAAATGCTTTAGGAGTTATTCAGAGATTAAACAACCATACAAAAAAGGGTTTGCAAATAGTATATGCATGCTTTTGTAAAAGTTGTTAAGATTTTGTTAGGAATGTTTGTTTGCATACAGTCCTAGAGAGAGACTGCCTTTTTCATTTTACTTCACTCATTTGGTATGTTGCTAATAGTCATTTCATTGGAGTATGACAATTATGTGTTGGAAGGTTGCAGAAAAGGTTCTAAGTCAGAATATCTGCTTAGGTAAAGTGTGCTGTTCTGGGGCCCTCTGATTCCGCTTGGCTCCAGAGGAGGTGTTTTTGCCTCAGGTCACTTCTGGATCCAATCTAGGATTGGGCTCTTTTAATGCTTAGTTGAATCATGCTGCAATATTGAGTTTGAGAAAGATGTTCAATTGAATATTTACATGTCTAGTAATTTAAAAAAAACAGCTATGAAACATTTTTATTTTCACATGCTTATGGACTTGACTGTTTGAATTTTTAAATGGCAAGCATGTTATTGTTAACACCTCTGGGGGGGGAAGAGACTTGAAAAATACTTTTTCCTGACGCCAACATGGCAGCATACTAGTGATAGAGCTCCGCCTCTTGACCACTCCCTCAGGACCAGTGAATAGCATAAAAAAAAGAATGGTTAGCCGCCCCCCATTCTTCTTTTTGTCCTCATACCTCCACACCTCCAGGCAAGAGTAAGCAGTTCTATGTCCCTACCTCTGCCTCTGTGCAGTAGCCATCTGGGTTCAAGTCTCTCCCAGTTCAGAGACCCAGTGCTCGGGCCGTTAAATTGTGCTAAAAAGCCTGGGTGCCCCTTCTGTGGGTCTTGATGGGGCCCTGCAGTGTTTCCTCTTTAGGAACGAAATCTGCCATTATGTAAGTGCCTGTGGGCTGAGGCTTGGGAGGGCCAGCTAGTTCATTAATTTTCCTTTTTTGGTTCCTTGCACCATACATGGCTGCCTATTCCTTTTATTTTGTGCTGTCTCATATGTGTTCTCCCTTACCTTGATCTGTTTCTCTTTTGAGTGCCTCACGTCTCCATGTTTATTTGTGTTCTGTTTGCCCATGTGGCTAGACCATGCTGCCTGGGGCGTCTTGATGACAACATCGGGCTGCGCCAGCCATCTTGCTTATGGGCAAAAGCCCACTGTTGCTAGCAATGAGGGATGCAGTCCTGGGGGAGCTCCTCCTGCTGATTTTTAGCAGGTAGTAAAAAAAAAAAAAATGTGTGTGTGTGTGTATATGTATGTGTGTATATATATATATATATATATATATATATACTGCATTCATGTTTCTTTTACTTAAAAAAAGAGAAATGTATATGTATATATATATATATATATAT